>SJXQ01007206.1:243127-255942 GCA_006408695.1 Aepyceros melampus | reverse complement strand
CTGGGATTTCTTTGGAAGGAGTGATGCTAAAGCTGAAACTCCAGTACTTTGGCCACCTCATGCGAAGAGTTGACTCATTGGAAAAGACTCTGATGCTGGGAGGGATTGGGGGCAGGAGGAGAAGGGGACGACAGAGGATGAGATGGCTGGATGGCATCACTGACTTGATGGGCATGAGTCTGAGTGAACTGTGGGCATTGGTGATGGACAGGGAGGCCTGGTGTGCTGCAGTTCATGGGGATGCAGAGTCGGACACGACTGAGCAACTGAACTGAACTGATATGATGTTTGTGCTTCCCAGGTGGCTCAGTGGTAAATAATCTGCATGCCAATGCAGGAGCCACAGACGACTTGGGTTCAATCCCTAGGGTGAGGCAATCCCCTGGAGAAGGAAATGGCAATACGCTCCAGTATTCTTGCCTGGAAAATCCCACAGACATAGGAGCCTGGTGGGTTATAGTTGACGGGATCGCAAAGATTCAGACACGGCTGAGCATGCACGCACAATATGATGCTGATAAAAGACATACTCTAAATATAAGAACACAAAAACTTCAAAAATAGAAAGAGTGGATATATATACAGTATACAGAAACTAAACAAAAGAAAGCTGGTACAGCTTTAATAATACAAAGTAAACTTTAAGTATTACTAGAAATAAAATGATATTTCCAAATGATAAAAAGAGTCCATTAACTAGGAAGATAATACATTTTTTTGTTTGTTTTTCAAATGCACTTAGACATTTGCAAAAATAGACCAAAGCAAATGTTAACAAATTTTAAATTATTGAAATCATAGAGTATATTTTCTCACTGGAGTGGAATTAAACTAAATAGTGACATAAAGATAACTAGCAAGACTTCTAAATGCTTGAAAATTCAGCAATGCACTTCTAAATAATGTATGAATAAGAGGAAAAATTGTGATGGAAATAACACAAGTTCTTACAAAGTCACTTTCATAAGTTGATCTGTTTTTGAATTACCCATTTCATAAAACAGTTTTTGGAAAACATTAAAGGAAGCGTACAGGCTCCCTCCACTTCTCCAATCTAAAATAGACATTTTCCCAACTACAGTTCCAGCCATTACTGGACTTAAATTTGTAAAGAACTGTGAAGGGTCTACGATTTATTGCACTTGCTACCTAACATATTAGGCCAGCACAGTTTTAAGGCTGCTAGCCCAAGATGTGGGTCAGAGCCAAGGACTCTATTACTCACAGCACAGGGACAGCAGGAGTTTCAGGCTTACATGGGTTTCCTGCCTCACAAACCCAAGCAGGCGTGATATGGAGCATCTCTATCTAGTGTGCCTGCAGCTCACTAGAATGACCCAGCCTGTGCTGTGCTCCAAACTGAAGGGTTCCTGGTATGCAAGATGTTATGCTAGAATCAGGAAAATCTCAGGCAAACTAAGACAAGTTTGTCACCTAGTGCACAACCAGTTTGTATCACAGCCCAGACGCCTTGACTTTAGGAAACACCAAACTTTTAAAGGAAACTGCCAGCAAATTTGCCCAAACTTTGCTCCAGAAAGAGACATTATCTTTATTATCCTGGATGGCAAACAAATCTGCCCTTTGCCTCAGAGAGAAACTCTATCTTTATCTTTTCAAGCTGTTTGCCATACAAACATACTTAAGAAGATATTCCAGAATAGAAGCTGCCAACGTATCTGCTCAGAAGATGTACAGAAAAGCAAGAGGTCTAAAGGGAATTGTCTCCTGCTACTGTCCCCATAAAATTACAGTGCAATTATACTGTAATCATCTCTTTACTAATCTATATCTTGGCTTCAGAAATGAAAAGTCCATTCTCTTCCATACTTTGGTCAAGCTTCCTTTGTTAAGAACCCAATATAAAATGTTTGCTCACTATTTTTTCTTTTGATTAGAGGTTTGTGATAAAGGCACCTAAGTATATTGAAAATGACCTATGTCTTCAGTTGCTATTTTATCTCAGCAAAAATTTAATAATAAAGAAAAAAGAGATACTTGTTTCTACTGCTTCCACTATCTAAGGATATTTACTTATTAAATCTACTTTTGGGCATCTACCAAAAGAGATTCCAAGGGCCAAGAAAAAGACAACAGAATTTAGGAGTGGGGACAAGTAAATCAGATAAAAACAAAGAAAAAAAACAAAACAAAAAAAACTGTGTCCCTTTTGGTGAATGAAATTATATTAATACTAGGAGATTTAACTAACCTGGACTTTATTGAGATGTGTACAGGTAATTTCCATGAACTTCATCAGCCCATAGGTTCCAGCAGCTCATATTAACTGTAACAGTCTAAATTTCTGATTGCTTCCCCAGGAGAATTTCTGGGAGTGGCTAGGGGATTTTTCACAAGTCCTCACCAAGCCCTTTCTCACCATGTCCACCATTCACCACTGGCACCCACTGTATACCACCATGTCTGTGGGACTTTGGGGCTTCCCACTAGCAATGAGACTTGAGTCCCACAAGGTATAGGCTTCATCGATTCTATTACTGCCTTACTTTTCTCTCACTGCATAGAAAAATCACCATATACGTAGGGACTTAAAACAACACAAATCCTCTCACACTTCTGTGTCAGAAGTCTGAGCAGGCTCAACTGGATTATTTTCTTAGGGTCTCACAAGGCTGAAATCAAGATGTTCCCTGGGCTGAGCTTTTTTATCTGGAAATCCTAGGAAAGAATCTGCTTCCAAACTCATTCAGGCCATTGTCTCAACATCGACTGAGATCCACATGTTTTTGCCGACTGTCAGAAACGGACTACTTCTATGTTCCTTAAGGCCACCTGCATTCCTTGACACAAGGCTCCTTTCATGCTCATTTCAGCAATAGCACATCAAATCTATCCCTGTGCTTTGAATCTCTGACCTCCTTTTGTGCCCCTACCTACAGATGAGAGATTATCTGATAGGATCGGGCCCAGCTGAGTAATCTTCATACTTTAAGGTCAACTGACTTGGGACTTCAGTTACAACTGCAAAATCCCTTCAAAGATGTACCTAGATAACTGTTGAATGGGTAACTGTTGAATGTGAGTCAGAAACCCTGGGGTGGGGTGGGGACAAAACAACTTTAGACTCTTGTCCACCACACGTGTAGCATGGAGAGAGCATTTCCCCATCTGCATCTGTTTTATGGAGCTGCAGTAAGGCACTGTTTGTGGACCTATCTTGAGAGTTTTTAGAAAATCAGATTTTTCAGGGTTTAAGTACATTGCTCACCACAGGATTTTTATCTCCATCCAATAGCATCTTGCCTACTAGCCAAGTGAAAATGAAAATTCTTATGTTGTATTCAGAATCACTCATTCACCCAGACAACTAAAGTTTATTACAAGGTGAAACTCTCCTCTTTTAGGACACATACTTTCTCAGAAATCTCCTTAGTTCATCAGAAAAACAAGTCTTGGGGAGATGGCCTTACCAGTACACCAGGCATGTCCAGGCAAGTCTGAATTCCAGAGCCTGCAGCCTGTTCTCCTGCTACGTTTACATACTACTGACATGGGATCTCTGAGCTCTGCGTCAGTAGGAACACTAAGTATGCTGAGCTGCTGCGCTCTGAGGAACAGAGGAAAAAAAGTTTTTTGATAAGCAGCTAAATGTATGACTTGTCATGTGAGACAAACAGGGATTTATACTGCACTAGCTGACATGCTTCCTCAAAGAACACGCCTCAGAGTTTTTCTGCTTGGAAAGGGTAAAGGCAAAGCAACAATTAACCTGACACAATTCCAGAAAGGATAGGCAGAAAATCCTGAGTGTTGTTTCTGCAAGATGATGTGCTGTTCCGGAATCAAGCATTCTAAGTATGGATCAATATCGATAACCTCAGATATGCAGATGACACCACCCTTACGGCAGAAAGTGAAGAGGAACTAAAGAGCCTCTTGATGAAAGTGAAACAGGAGAGTGAAAAAGTTGTTTTAAAACTCAACATTCAAAAAATGAAGATCCTGGCATCCAGTCTCATCACGTCACAGCAAATAGATGGAGAAACAATGGAAACAGTGACAGATTTTATTTTCTTTGGCTCCAAAATCACTGCAGATGGTGATTGCAGCCTTGGAAGAAAAGCTATGACAAACTTAGACAGCATATTAAAAAGCAGAGACATTACTTTACCAACAAAGTTCTGTATAGTCAAAGATATGGCTTTCCCAGTAGTCATGTATGGATGTACCAAAAAGAAGCTGAGCACTGAAGAATTGATGCTTTTAAACTGTGGTGTTGGAGAAGATTCTTTACAGTCCCTTGGAGTGCAAGGAGATCCAACCAGTCAATCCTAAAGGAAATCAGTCCTGAATATTCACTGGAAGGACTGATGGTGAAGCTGAAGCTCCAATACTTTGGCCAACTGACGCAAAGAACTCATTAGAAAAGACCCTGGTGTTGGGAGAGATTGAAGGCAGGAGGAGAAGGGAACAACAGAGGATGAGATGGTTGGATGGCATCACTAACTCGATGGGACATGAGTGAGAGAGCTAATTCTTAGGTAGGTTGATAAGGAGTCTGGGACCCTGAAGGAGGAGAAAGGGGTACAGGGCCTTCGAGCAGGAGAAAGGGATCCAGTGTTCTCAAGGAGGAGAAAAGGACAAACATTTTTTTCAGCAACAAAACAACTCATCTTAAGCTCTGTACTAAAAATTAAAGTTGGCTTAAAGCTCAACATTCAGAAAATGAAGATCAAGGCATCTGGTCCCATCACTTCATGGCAAATAGATGGAGGAACAATGGAAACAGTGACAGACTTTATTTGGTGGGGCTCCAAAATCACTGCAGATGGTGACTGCAGCCATGAAATTAAAAGACACTTACTCCTTGGAAGAAAAGCTATGACCAACCTAGACAGCATATTCAAAAGCAGAGACATTACTTTGCCAACAAAGATCCATCTAGTCAAGGCTATGGTTTTTCCTTGGCTATGGTAGTCATGTATGGTTGTGACAGTTGGACTATAAAGAAAGCTGAGCACAGAAGAATTGATGCTTTTGAACTGTGTTGTTGGAGAAGACTCTTGAGAGTCCCTTGGAATGCAAGAAGATCCAACCAGTCCATCCTAAAGGAGATCAGTCCTGGGTGTTCACTGGAAGGACTGATGCTGAAGATGAAACTCCAATACTTTGTCCACCTGATGTGAACAACTGACTCATTGGAAAAGACCCTGATGCTGGTAAAGATTGAAAGTGGGAGGAGAAGGGGATGACAGGATGAATGGTTGGATGGCATCATCTACTCAATGGACATGAGTGAGTGAATGAAAGTCGCTCAGTCATGTTTGACTCTTTGTGACCCCATGGATTGTATAGTACATGGAATTCTCCAGGCTAGAATACTGGAGTGGGTAGCCTTTCCCTTCTCCAGGGGATCTTTCCAACCTAGGGATCCAACCTAGGTCTCCTGCATTGCAGGCAGATTCTTTACCAGCTGAGCCACAAGAGAAGCCTTTGAGTAAACTCCGGGGGTTGGTGATGGACAGGGATGCCTGATGTGCTACAGTTCATGGGGTTGCAAAGAGTTGGACACACTGAGCAACTGAACTGAACTGAACTGAAGGATTATATAATAACAATGTATCTTGCTCAAGGACATGTTTCTCCTTTTTAACAAGAACCTTCTGACTAATCTTGTTATCTTAAAATATATGTTGTGGGAGTGGGTCTGATAAGACCTTTCTATTGCTAGTTCTAATCTTGTTTTAAGATGAGACTTATGCTGTGACACTTCCCTGGTGGCTCAGATGGTAAAGTGTCTGCCTACAATGAGGGAGATATGGGTTTAATCCCTGGGTTGGGAAGATCTCCTGGAGAAAGAAATGGCTACCCACTGTAGTATTTTTGCCTGGAAAATCCCATGGATGGAGGAGCCTGGTAGGTTACAGTTCATGGGGTCGCAAAGAGTCTGACATGACAGAGCGACTTCACTTTATGTTGTGGGAGTGGGTCTGATAAAGGCATATAAGGCCTTGATAAGAGTAGCCAGTGAGGCACTCTCTGTCCCCTTCTGATGTCTACGTCAGAGGCTTTCTCTGTCCTTTATCACTGTAATAAACTTATGCCACACAAAAGCTCTGAGTGACCAAGCCTGGTCCCTGGTCCCGATGCTAAATCTTCTTCTTCAGAGATCAAGAATCCAACATTGTTCACTGTAAGCATCATGAGTTTGAGCATGCTCCAGGAGTTCCTGATGGATAGGGAAGCCTGGTGTGCTGCAGTCCATGGGGTCGCAAGAGGGTCGACACACCTGAGCTTCTGAACTGAACTGACTGAAGTACAAAACAGAGAATAGAATCAAAGCAAGACTGAGTTGGCATTACAGGAAGAAATGATGGTGTCCTTTACTTTCACTTTTTTTTTCTATCTAGCTTGCTGTCAACACACAGAAGCCCAGTTGTGAACTCTGAATTGTGAAGGAAGCAGACAGAAAGGCAAAGGGAGAAATTAAAAGCCACTAACCAATCTTTTTTTTCTACTCTGCTTAGCAGGTGCCAGGTGAAATCCTTGTTGATAGAAAGTAATTCCAAAAAGCAGGACAGAGCAAAAGTGCCCAAGCTATATATAACATCTGTCATTTTTTTCAAAGTCTAAGATTCATATAATTCTATAAATTATCTGTTTAACAGCAACAAATCTTGTGAAAAGATTTTCTGAAAAAATATGGGAAAAGAGCAGAGTGTATTGGTCAGTTTATTATGTGTTTTTAGGGAGTTGTTCTATTAAACCAACCAGGAGAAATACAGTTGTTAAATTGAACTAACAAAGGCAATGGGGAATTTAATTCCAGAATTGTATTTTCCTTTTATGAATCTCAAAATTATTTCTGTGGGAGAAGATGCATAGAAAGAGAGACACTGTCTGGGTTTATATTATACTCACCCCTAACACTAATAAAAAAAAAAACTCTGAGCAAGAACCAGGTTGTATATTTATGTCCAATCCAGAAAAAAAATAAATAAAAATCTCCTGAGATTTTGTTTTTAACTCTATGGCTTCAAATAATAAAAGATAAAATAGATGGATAGTTAAGAAAAAGGAAAGGCTATTTTCTGTGTATAATTAGGGTAATATATGGACTTTCACAGCAAGAAAGTTTAAATCAAATATACAGTATTGATAGACAAATACACATAGGGGTGAAGGTGAAGGTGAAGTCGCTCAGTCGTGTCCGACTCTTTGCAACCCCGTGGACTGTAATGTACTAGGCTTTTCTGTCCATGGGATTCTCCAGGCAAGAATACTGGAGTGGATTGCCATTTCCTCTCCAGGGGATCTTCCTGACCCAGTGATCGAACCCAGGTCTCCGGCATTGGAGAAGGAAAGGCTATTTTCTGTGTATAATTAGGGTAATATATGGACTTTCACAGCAAGAAAGTTTAAATCAAATATACAGTATTGATAGACAAATACACATAGGGGTGAAGGTGAAGGTGAAGTCGCTCAGTCGTGTCCGACTCTTTGCAACCCCGTGGACTGTAATGTACTAGGCTTTTCTGTCCATGGGATTCTCCAGGCAAGAATACTGGAGTGGATTGCCATTTCCTTCTCCAGGGGATCTTCCTGACCCAGTGATCGAACCCGGGTCTCCGGCATTGGAGGCAGACACTTTAACCTCTGAGCCACAAATCCTTTCAATATTTATATGTAGTCATAGCTTCCAAAAATGTATGTAAGAAATATAATTCAGGTGAGTCTAGAAATAATAATCCAAATCACTTAAATCTTAACTTCTATTAAACAAAAAGATACAAATGGTACTGTTACTGCTGCTGCTAAGTCACTTCAGTCGTGTCCGACTCTGTACCACCCCATTGACAGGAGCCCACCAGGTTCCGCCGTCCCTGGGATTCTCCAGGCAAGAACACTGGAGTGGATTGCCATTTCTTTCTCCAATGCATAAAAGTGAAACATGAAAGAGAAGTCACTCAGTCGTGTCCGACTCTTAACGACTCCATGGACTGCAGCCTACCAGGCTTCTCTGTCCATGGGATTTTCCAGGCAAGAGTACTGGAGTGGGGTGTCATTACCATAGAGTATAATTTCTGGAAACTACAATGAGATTTTTGGAATGGTGAATGGTGAATGGTGAATGTTGGGACTTGAAGTCAAGTAGACTCAAGTTTGATGCTTAAAACCACTTCAGTATTCTTGCCTTGAGAATCCCATGAAAAGTATGAAAAAGCAAAAAGATAAGACACTGAAAGATGAGCTCCCCAGGTCAGTAGGTGCCCAATACGCTACTGGAGATCAGTGGAGAAATAACTCCAGAAAGAATGAAGGGATGGAGCCAAAGCAAAAACAACACCCAGTTGTGGATGTGACTGTTGACAGAAGCAAGGTCCGATGCTGTAAAGAGCAATATT
The DNA here is from genome assembly GCA_006408695.1 of Aepyceros melampus. Taxonomy (NCBI): domain Eukaryota; kingdom Metazoa; phylum Chordata; class Mammalia; order Artiodactyla; family Bovidae; genus Aepyceros; species Aepyceros melampus. The sequence goes on along the minus strand of SJXQ01007206.1, from coordinate 247,576 downwards.
GCATAGGAACCGGGAATGTCAGGTCCATGAATCAAGGCAATTTGGAAGTGGTCAAACGAGATGGCAAGAGTGATCGTCGACATTCTAGGAATCAGCAAACTAAAATGGACTGGAATGGGTGAATTTAACTCAGATGACCATTATATCTACTACTGTGGGCAGGAATCCCTTAGAAGAAATGGAGTAGCCATCATGGTCAATAAGTCTGAAATGCAGTACTTGGATGCGATCTCAAAACGACAGAATGATCTCTGTTCATTTCCAAGGCAAACCATTCAATATCATGATAATGCAAGTCTATGCCCTGACCAGTAACACTGAAGAAGCTGAAGTTGAATGGTTCTGTGAAGACCTACAAGACCTTTCAGAACACCCCAAAAAGATGAATTTTCATTATAGGGGACTGGAATGCAAAAGTAGGAAATCAAGAAACACCTGGAGTAACAGGCAGATTTGGCCTTGGAGTACAGAATGAAGTAGGGCAAAGACTAATAGAGCTTTGCTAAGAGAACGAACAGAGGAACAAGAGATCAAATTGCCAACACCTGCTGGATCATCGAAAAAGCAAGAGAGTTCCAGAAAAACATCTATTTCTGCTTTATTGACTATGCCAAAGCCTTTGACTGTGTGAATCACAATAAACTGTGGAAAATGCTGAAAGAGATGGGGATACCAACCACCTGACCTGCCTCTTGAGAAACCTATATGCAGGTCAGGAAGCAACAGTTCAAACTGGACATAGAACAACAGACTGGTTCCAAATAGGAAAAGGAGTACGTCAAGGCTGTATATTGTCACCCTGCTCATTTAACTTCTATGCAGAGTACATCATGAGAAACGCTGGGCTGAAAGAAGCACAGGCTGGAATCAAGATTGCTGGGAGAAATATTGATAACCTTAGTTATGCAGATGACACCACCTTTATGCAGAAAGTGAAGAGGAACTAAAGAGCCTCTTGATGAAAGTGAAAGAGGAGAGTGAAAAAGTTGGCTTAAAGGTCAACATTCAGAAAATGAAGATCAAGGCATCTGGTCCCATCACTTCATGGCAAATAGATGGAGGAACAATGGAAACAGTGACAGACTTTATTTGATGGGGCTCCAAAATCACTGCAGATGGTGACTGCAGCCATGAAATTAACAGATGCTTGCTCCTTGGAAGGAAAGTTATGACTAACCTAGACAGTATATTCAAAAGCAGAGACATTACTTTGCCGACTAAGGTCCGTCTAATCAAGGCTATGGTTTTTCCAGTATCATGTATGAATGTGAGAGTTGGACTATAAGAAAGCTGAGCACTGAAGAACTGATGCTTTTGAACTGTGATGTTGGAGAAGACTCTTGAGAGTCCCTTGGACTGCGAGGAGATCCAACCAGTCCATCCTAAAGGAGATCAGTCCTGGATGTTCATTGGAAGGACTGATGTTGAAGCTGAAACTCCAATACTTTGGCCACCTGATGCGAAGAACTGACTCATTTGAAAAGACCCTGATGCTGGGAAAGATTGAGGGCAGGAGGGGAAGGGGACAACAATGAATGAGATGATTGGATGGCATCACTAACTCAATGGGCATGAGTTTGCGTAAACTCTGGGAGTTGGTGCTGGGAGGCCTGATGTGCTGTGATTCATGGGGTCGCAAAGAGTCGGACACGACTGAGCAACTGAACTGAACTGAACTGAACTCTGCTTCTACAGTATTTCACTAAATCGCCGTAAGCAATTTTCTTACGTGCTCTGAGCCTCTGTTTCTGTACCTGCAGTGTAAGATAACCCTCTCTTGCTTTTGTACTACATATATCTTTCATGCCCTCTCTTCATTCATTTCTTCTTACATAATGTGGTAGAGACTGAGTATATGTTTCTCAAACTCATTTGTTATTTTTGAGCCAGCAGTTAAACTCCCTTTTCCAGCAGCTACTCATCTCAATGGCTCATGAGACCTGCTTCTCCAATTAAACCTAAGTTAAAGTGATATGCTTCATCCAGTCCAAGGTAGTTTCTTTTTCCCTCACAATTTATGTACTTTAATTTTTTTTCTTATAATATCATGGCATAGGTATTTTCTAAAGAATGTATTTTTCAATGTAATAGTTAATTCTTAAATTTAAAATTGCCTCCTGTGTTCTTAAAGTGGCATGTTTGACTTATGAAATTGAGATTGTTAAATTTTTCACTGTAAAAAAAAAGGCAAGAAAAAGGAACAAACCCTCAGTTAGTGGGACACTGAGACAACAGTTTTAAACCAGGACTTTTTAGGGCAAACTAGAACAATATATAAACCTAACTAGAGAACCAGAAAGAGAGATCAAGAGATGAATGGATATTGATTTCCTACACAGATGTCAACCCTCCTCAGAAATGGAGGATATCATATTTCTAATAATGAAACATTAGAAGCAAAGAACAGTGGGCATCAATTATGAGAAAACAAATGATAACTTCACATCAACCACTGCTGACATTGGATATGTATTGTCTTCCAGCTGCAGTGCCATCCTTATTTTACTTAAGAAATTAGTAAATTTACTGTTTCCAAAGTCTTGCAGCCAACCATTCCCTGAGAAAAAACAAAGCTAAATAAAATTCTGAGTAGAATAAAGGAAAAAATCATAAATCCGAGAAATACATTTATACCCACTCTATAAGATAACAAGTGATGTATTTTAGAGGAGACAGTGTCCTAACACAAGTATATTCCTCTGAAATCAAAGCCTCACCAAGGGCTAGTACAAGACCACATCTGGGAACCAGTAGCAAGTTAAAGAAAGAAGAAACTGAGTGAAAATTACTATTTAATGCTTCAAGGAAAAGAGAAAAATCAAATGGAAGCAGTTTGTTTGTTTGTTTTTCCCTCCAGTTCAGGCTGAAGAGGTCTTTCCTCATGTCACATTCTCAGTTTCTCCCTGAGGTTAAGAGTACAAATTCATAAACACCCTCAAGAAGACCTACAGCCTAAAATAGCTACTCAGCTTTGCAGAACCAGGTCAGAAGGGAAAGGATAAATTTTAATTATCCATTGAAATTACCTTTGAATCCAAAATTTCTGTTTTCTCAATACACTCTCAGAGGATGGAATATTTTTCTCAAGGACCACAAGAGGGAGTATTCTTACTTCTTTGTCACAGTCCATCTCTGACACCAAATAGATACTATCCTCATACTTGTCTAAAAGTGATAAGACATATTATTAAACACTAGGAAAGCTTCTTTTTTACTCCTCTAAAATCTACATGATTATCTGCTTGTCTTTCAATGTTCTGTAGTTACTATATCCAGGATATCTTCTTGGACATTCATTCTGATAAAGGAGAAAGACAGCATCTCATGCTGGTTCTTTCTCCTGTTTATTATATTGGGAACATGAAGAAGGATTTCTCTCTCAAGTTGTCTTTAGCAAGAGCAAGATAGCAATGGGCAATTCTCCCTAATTAGGAGGAAAACAATCCATGATTTAAAAATAACTATACTGTTTCTTAAAGCTAAGCTCCTGTCTAGTCCCTAGGATGCTAGAAGTGAACCACAATCATGATTCTGTCACTTATGCCTGCCAATAAGATAAAAAGGTGATAACTAATACTTTCTTCAATGACTAAAGTGTGGTGAGAATCAAGAAACTAATAGTCTTATTTAAGATACTGGCACTACTTTACAAAATATTTTGACTGTATTAGCCAAAATTAATTAAAATGAAAGTGAAAAGTGAAGTTGCTCAGTTGTGTCCGAGTCTTTGCTACCCTGCGGAGTATAGTCCACCAGGCTCCTCTGTCCGTGGGATTTTCCAGGCAAGAATACTGGAGTGGGTTACCATTTCCTTCTCTAGGAGATCTTCCCAACCCAGGGATTGAACCCAGCTCTCCCGTACTGCAATCTCAGATATGCAGATGACACCACCCTTATGGCAGAAAGTGAGGAGGAGCTAAAAAGCCTCTTGTTGAAAGTGAAAGGGTGTCCCACAATCATCCTGAAAACGTACGAGGACCCTACGAAAATCTTCCTTTGGGAGAGAATTCCATCTCTGAGGAGACGGTTCTAAAGAGGGCAAGGTGAGGTTAGACCCAGCGTCTGATACCTCAGTTGGTAAGGACTCTGCCTGCGATGCAAGAGACCCAGGTTTGATCCCTGGGTGGGGAAGATCCCCTGGCGAAGGAAATGGCGCCTCACTCCAGTACTCTTGCCTGGAAATTTTCATGGACAGAGGAGTCTGGTGGGCGGCAGTCTATGGGGTCCCAAACAGTCGGACAAGACTTGAGTGACTAAACCGCCACCACCATCACCAAAGCCAGCGGGCGCCAAGCGGGCCGCCATCTTGTGGCGCCCCTCCCCCACCCGCCAACAGCTCGCCCAGAACCTTCCTTCCATCCCGCCCCGCGCCGTCGCGCCCCACCGCATCCTACCCGCCCGCAACCCCCAGATTCGGACCCGCGGCCAGCAGCCTCATGCCCAACCCGC
>SJXQ01007206.1:222281-242683 GCA_006408695.1 Aepyceros melampus | reverse complement strand
TGCCTGAGGACGCGGTCCGAGCCGTCAGCCCCGGCCGGCGAGGCGAGAAGATTGTCTCGGCGCTCACCGGGGACGTGGTGATGGCTGCGGCCCTGAAGAGCGCCGCGTCCCCGGTGCGGTCGGTGGCGGCCTCCCCTCGCCCGCTGAAGGGGAAAGCGGGCCGGGAGGCGGCCCGGCGGCGGTTCCAGCTCCTGCCGGACTCTCAGGCCGAGGGCCCGGGACAGGGGCCGGAGGAGGAGGAAGAGGAGCCCTTGCTCTCGGTGCCCGAGGAAGACGAGGAGGCGCAGCCGCTGCCCCCGGTGTGCGTGTTCCCCATGAGGGGGATGTGGCGGGAGGAGAAGGTGGCGCTGTACTGCGACGACGTGCTGCATGGCTACAAGGTGAGGACAAGAAGACAGCGGGCCCGGGGACTCGGGCCACCTTCCCTGCGGATGTGGGCACAGAGCGCACAAAGAACCTGCATGTCACAAAAGTAAATTTACTCCACGCTTACAGGACTTCCACCTGAATAGAGGTTCCCAGGCCCTGTTAAAGGAATTCAATTCGATTTTTCCTTGAAACAGATCACATAGCGTTTTCCAGTTTTCTTGAGAGCTGAAGGAAGATAGGCCTTATCAGTGCCCTGGTCATAACTTTTCTTCCCAGGATTAAGCGTCTTGGTTCAGAGGTTAAAGCGTCTGCCTCCAACGTGGGAGACCTGGGTTCGATCCCTGGGTCGGGTAGATCTCCTGGAGAAGGAACTGGCAACCCGCTCCAGTATTCTGGCCTGGAGCATCCCATGGACAGAGGAGCCTGGTAGGCTACAGTTCACGGGGTTGCAAAGAGTCGGACACGACTGAGTGACGTCACTAATTTCATGGCTGCAGTCACCATCTGTAGTGATTTTAGAGCCCCCCCCAAAATAAAGTCTGCCACTGTTTCCACTGTTTCCCCATCTATTTGCCATGAAGTGATGGAATCAGATGCCATGATCTTCGTTTTCTGAATGTTGAGCTTTAAGCCACCTTTTTCACTCTCCTCTTCACTTTCATCAAGAAGCTCTTTGGTTCCTCTTCACTTTCTGTCATAAGGGTGGTGTCATCTGCACATCTGAGGTTACTGATATTTCTCTTGGCAATCTTGATTCCAGCTTGTGCTTCATCCAGCCCAGCGTTTCTCATGATGTACTCTGCATATAAGTTAAATAAGCAGGGTCACAGTATACAGCCTTGACGTACTCTTTTTTCTGTATTACTGTGTCATTAATCAAGGTTTAATGTCTGAGTTCCATACTAGTTTAGATTATCATCCTGATGGAGTTAAATTGAAATGCAGAAAACCAAATGGGCAAAAATTCTTAGTATGCTCATTGGTTTTATAGAATGGATTTCTATTTTAAAATTTTATGTGCTGAGTAAATTCTAAATAGGTCATTAAATCTTTAAAGTTCAGAAAAAATTCATGACTAGGTTTTAAAACATGATAATAACCATGTTTTTGTATGTATAATTACAGTAGAGCTACCTGGAGTAACAGGCAAGTTTGGCCTTGGAGTACAAAATGAAGCAGGGCAAAGGCTATCAGAGTTTTTCCAAGAGAATACACTGGTCATAGCAAACACCCTCTTCCAACAACACAAGGGACGACTCTACACATGGATATCACCAGATGGTCAACACCAAAATCATATTGATTATATTCTTTGCAGCCAAAGATGGAGAAGCTGTATATAGTCAGCAAAAACAAGACCAGAAGCTGACTGCGGCTCAGATCATGAACCCCTTACTGCAAAATTTAGACTTAAATTCAAGAAAGTAGGGAAAGCAACTAGGCCACTCAGGTATGACCTAAGTCAAATCCTTTACGATTATACAGTGGAAGTGAAAAGTAGATTCAAAGGATTAGATCTGATGGAATACCTGAAGAACTATGGACAGAGATTCGTGACATCGTACGGGAGACAGTGACCAAGACCATCCCCAATAAAAAATGCAAAAAGGCAAAATGATTGTCTGAGAAAGCCTTACAAAATAGCTAAGAAAAAAAGAGAAGTGAAAGGCAAAGGGAAAAGGGAAGATATACCCATCTGAATGCAGAGTTCCAAAGAATAGCAAAGAGGGATAAGAAAGCCTTCCTATGTGATCAAAGAAATAGAGGAAAACAATAGAATGGGAAAGACTAAAGATCTCTTCAAGAAAATTAGAGATACTAAGGGAACATTTCATGCAAAGATGGGCGCAATGAAGGACAGAAATGGTATGGACCTAACAGAGGCAGAAAATATTAAGAAGAGGTGGCAAGAATACACAGAACTATACAAAAAAGATGTTAATGACTCAGATAACCATGATGGTGTGATCACACACCTAGAGCTAGACATCTTGCAATATGAAGTCAAGTGGGCCTTAAGCATTACCACAAACAAAGCTATTGGAGGTGATGGAATCCCAGTTGTTATTTCAAATCCTAAAAGATGATTCTGTTAAAATGCTGCACTCAAAATGCCAGCAAATTTGGAAAACTCAACAGTGGCCACAGGACTGGAAAAGGTCAGTTTTCATTCCAATCTCAAAGAAAAGCAATAGCAAAGAATGTTCAAAATTGCCGTCATTCTCACACATTAGCAAAGTAATGCTCAAAATTCTCCAAGCCAGGTTTCAATGGTATGTGAACCAAGAACTTCCAGATGTTCAAGCTGGATTTAGAAAAGTCAGAGGAACCAGAGATCAAATTGCCAACATCTGTTGGATCATAGAAAAAGCAAGAGAGTTCCAGAAAGACATCTACTTCTGCTTTATTGACTATGCCAAAGCCTTTGATTGTGTAGCTCACAACAAACTTTGGAAAATTCTTAGAGATGTGAATGCCAGACCACCTGACCTGCGTCCTGAGAAATCTGTATGTAGGTCAAGAAGCAACAGTCAGAACTGGATCTGGAACCACAGACTGGTTCCAAATAGGGAAAGGAGTACATCAAGGCTGTATATTGTCTCGCTGGTTATGTATATGAGTTCATTATGCAAAATGCTTGTCTGGATGAAGCACAAGTTGGAATCAGGGTTGCTGGGAGAAATATCAATAACCTCAACATGCAGATGACACCACCCTTATGGCAGAAAGTGAAGAGGAACTAAAGAGCCTCTTGATGAAAGTGAAAGAGGAGAGTGAAAAAACTGACTTAAAACTCAGCATTCAAAAAACTAAGATCATAGCCTCCAGTCCATCATTTCATGGCAAATAGATGGGGAGGCAATGCAAACAGTGACAAACTTTGTTTTCTTGGGCTTTAAAATCACTGCAGATGGTGACTGCATCCACAAAATTAAAAGACACTTGCTCCTTGGAAGAAAAACTGTGACCAACCTAGACAGCATATTAAAAAGCAGAGACATTATTTTGCTGACAAAGGTCTGACTAGTCAAAGCTATGGTTTTTCCAGTAGTCATGTATGGATGTGAGAGTTGGACCATAAAGAAAACTGAGCGCTGAAGAACTGATGCTTTTGAGCTGTGGTTTTGGAGAAGACTCTTGAGAGTCCTTTTTGGACTGCAAGGAGATCCAACCAGTCAATTGTATAAGAAATTAGTCCTGAATATTCATTGGAAGGACTGATGCTGAAGCTGAAACTCCAATTCTTTGACCACCTGATGCAAAGAACTGACTCATTTGAAAAGACCCTGATGCTGGGACAGATTGAAGGTGGGAGGAGAAGGGGATGACAGAGGATGAGATGTTTGGATGATATCACTGACTCTGGACATGAGTTTGAGCAAGCTCCAGGAGTTGGTGATAGACAGGGAGGCCTAGTATGCTGTAGTTCATGGGGTTGCAAAGAGTCAGACACAACTGAGTGGCTGAACTGAAATTGCTCAGTAGATCAATAAAACAAATTATTTTAAAAATAAATAGTAAGTAGATGTCTCATCTCTGAATTACTCTATTGAGTAGATATCTTTTAAATTTATTCTAATTTTTTAATGTTTCTATTTTTATTAAATATAGATTCAGTTAAAATCTATTATTTCTGAGTTTTTTCATTATTTTAAGGGCATATGGGCTGCATACTTAAATAGAAATCAGTAAAAATACTTACATATAAATCTATAATTCATATATATATGTATACATATTTTTGTTTTGCTAGGCAGAAGATGCTGATGATGCTATGAGTAAATATCTATCAGAAAAATTAAAGTTGAAAGACAAATGGCTTGGAGTCTGGAAGGCTAATCCTGAGTTATTCTTTGTGAAATATGAAGAATCTTCTATCCCTTTTGTTGGTATATTGGTAGAGGTAAATAATTTTCACCTGATCCTTTTTCTTTGCATGAGATTATCAGTTCTTTTTAAGACCAAAATGTAACTTTATAAATTTGAGGCTTGGATACTTAAACAAAGGTTGGGAAAAGGTTACATCTATTTAAGTTTCTTAACAAGTTAACAATGTAAAAGAGGGTACGGAGGGGTATTTGCACATATTTTCCTGTAAACAGTTATCATTAAATCAAATCTCATAGTATTAGATCATATTTATTAGCCTACTTTCAATTACTCAAATAATGTAAAAATAACAAAAGTGCACTGATTAAAAATTAGTGAATTTTTCCTATTATTTATCTGCAATCTTCATTTATCTGAATTATGAGGTTTAGTTATATTAGGAAAGAATAAACTAGATTAGAAAATTATTGGTAAAATTATTGGTAAAATTTGAAATTTTTTCCTATGAAAAGTGACTTTTTAGTATAATACATCTACTTCCAAGCCTTTAGCTAAAATTTTGCTTTTATAGATCCGTAGGTTAAATATTGTAGCATATTTGACATCGTAAATCTGATTGCCTTAAAAGTCAAGTATCCTGTGTAGAAATTAATATTTGCAATCACAAATGGTACTCCTACTTCAGATAGATATTTCAAATCTGTGGTTTTGGTGACAAGAAAAAAATTGTGTTTGAAACATTACATTACATACTATCAGAAAACAATTCTCTGTTATATAGAAAATAAGTTATGGATACATGTATATGTATGGTTGAGTCACTTTGCTGTTCACCTGAAACTGTCACAACATTCTTTGTTAATTGGCTATGCCCAATACAAAATAGAAAGTTTAAGAGAGAGAAGGAAAGAAGCATGGTTAGGTAAGAAAACCAGTCAATTGACTGTAACTTGATTCCTTTTAATAAATTAAGCACCAAAATGCTGTATATTAAAAAAAAAGTAATGCTTTCATTGGACATGTATTTGAAAATGTTCAAAATGTATTATTGGTAGTGTTTATTTTTTCAGTTTTATTGAGTCATAATTGACAAGATTGTAAGATAGGGTGTATAACATGATGATTTTATACATACATATGAAAAAGTGAAAGTGAAGTCACTCAGTCGTGTCTGACTCTTTGTGACCCTGTGGATGGTAGCCTACCAAGCTCCTCCGTCCAAAGGATTTTCCAGGCAGGAGTCCTGGAGTGGGTTGCCATTTCCTTCTCCAGGGGATCTTCCCAACCCAGGGATTGAACCTGGGTCTCCCACATTGTAGGCAGACTCTACTGTCTGAGCCACCAGGGAAGTCATATATACATATACTTCATGGCAAATAGATGGGGAAAAAATGGAAAAGGTGGCAGATTTTATTTTCTTGGGCTTCAAAATCACTGTGAATGGTGACGCCAGTCATGAAATTAAAAAACACTTTCTGCTTGGAAGAAAAGCTATGACAAACCTAGACAGCATATTAAAAAGCAGGGGCATCACTTCACCAACAAAGGTCTGTATAGTCCAAGTTAAGGTTTTTCTATGTATGGATGTGAGAGTTGACCATAAAAAAAGCTGAGCGCTGAAGAATTGATGCTTTTGAACTGTGGTTTTGGAGAAGACTCTTGAGAGTCCCTTAGACAGCAAGGAGATCAAACCAATCAATCCTAAAAAGAATCAAGCCTGAATTTTCATTGGAAGGACTGATGCTGAAGCTGAAGCTCCAATCTTTTGGCCACCTGATGCGAACAGCCAACTCATTTGAAAAGACCCTGATACTGGGAAAGATTGAAGGCGGAAGGAAAAAGGGGCAACAGAAGATATGAGATGGTTGGATGGCATCACAGACTCAGTGGACATGAGTTTGAGCAAACTCTGGGAGATGGTGAAGGACAGAGGGCCTGGCATGCTGCAGTCCATGGGTCACAAAGAGTTGAACATGAGTTGGTGACTGAATAACAAATTATCAACTGTAGTCACTATGTTATATGTTAGATCCTTAAGCCTTTTTCATCTTACAGCTGAAAATTTGTACCAACTTCTGTAATTCTATATTTTGTGTGAATACTTAGTATAATGTATTAATTTTTAAAGCTACTGTGCATTGGTTAAGATTTCTCCTTTCAATGCAGGGTGTGCTGGTTTGATCCCTGGTCAGACAGCTAAGACCCCATGACTCCCTGCCAGAAACCAAAACATAAAACAGAAACAATATTGTAGCAATGGCAATAAAGACTTTAAAAAGAAATAAAGCTTCTTTCAACTCAGTGATTTCATGCACTTATTTTCAGACATGCTAGAGGGACGAGGGAGCCTGGTGGGCTGCCGTCTATGGGGTTGCACAGAGTCGGACACGACTGAAGTGACTTAGCAGAGGTTATAAGACAAGAAAACACAAGTGTGGTGTTTATGAAGCTAAATTTATTCAACCTAAGGACTTTACTTTTTACTTTTCTTTTCAGGACTTTTTTATTATGTCCATTCTACTTTTTGGTATTTTATAATCCTTTCTTTTACTAATACTGTAATACAGATAATCAGTTCAGCTGCTCAGTAGTGTTGGACTCTTTGTGACCACGTGGACTGCAGCAGGCCAGGCTTCTGTGTCCAATATAGACAATAGGATATTTTAAGACATACTTTCATGGCAAAATTAGTCCAAAAATTTTTTAATACTACTGTTTTATAAAATCCAAAAGTCTGGCAACTGAAACTTAGAAATTATATAGGAGATAGTTCCTTTCATGAACCTTAAAAACTAATAATTGCTTAAGAAATAGTTTGAAAATTTGAGTTGATATTTTATTTGGTATTGATCTATTGTTATTATGTACATTGACTGTTAGAGAAGTCATAAAAATTTAAAAGAAGAAATGTTATAAGTAGCTCATATTTGAAGAAGAATCTTTGTGATTTACTTCATTCACAACTACAAACTTTATATTTATCTTAGGTAACTTGTAAACCAAGCCAGAGCTCATCGTCTTGTTTCAGGGTTACTGTTTCTGTTGCTGAGCCCTTTTCTTCTAACATTGCAAATATTCCAAGAGATTTGGTTGATGAGATTTTGGAAGAACTAGAGCATAGTGTGTCTCTCTTGGAAGTGTACCCTGTTGAAGGACAAGATTCTGATTTACATGATATTGCTTTGGCCTTGGAAGTTGTAAGGTATTAGAGCTTTTTACTTCTGAAAGTTCTCATATTTAAAAAGTTGATTTAATATGTAAGTCTTGTTCATATAGGTACTTTATTTAACTTTTACTCACAGCTGAAATCAATTTTTCTATTTTTAATGTACATATTTGTACCTAAAATATTCTCTCTTGTGGAAGTATTTTATGTGGGCAATACGTTTGCTGGATTTTGATCTTACATTTTACAAAAATTGAATTTTAAAAACTTTTAGAGATAAGTCACACTAAATTCTGGGGTATTCCCTGGCTTTCACTGATGGAACCCAGGCTCAATTCCTGGTCAGGAAACTAAGATCTGGAAGGCTGCAAGGGATGGCAAAAAAATAACCCCAAAAACAAAACCACCACATTCTGCTCATATTTAAGCATCTTAAATATATTAGATTTCATTTTTCACATTTAAAAGCATTACAAGTACCAGATGTCATCATTCCCATTATGATTGCTTCTTACACATTGATGCAATTTGAGAGAAGCTATATATAAGCATAATACAGAATATTGGGAGGCATGTCTTTGTTTTCCTAATACTCCCCCAATATAAAATATGCTTCTATCTCAGATATTATTTCTTTGGTAAACAAAATCAGCCACAGTCTATGAAATGTGGAACATGAATTTTATAATCCCACTTCAAGAAACATTATCTGTAGTAACTTGAAATATAATGCAGATCACCTAATGTTTGAAGTTTTACTTTTAATATTAGTTCACAAAGTTTATTTTGAAATATTAGTGATGGACAGGGAGCCTGGCGTGCTGCAGTCCATGGGGTCACAACGAGTCAGACACGACTGAGCGACTGAACTGAACTGACTGATTTTTTTAAACAATTAAGATTCATATAAAGATTTCTGACATCAGGATATCTTTTTAATTATAAATATGGTACTGGCTGGTTTTGACCACTGTCATCTCAATTTGATTTGTTATAGGTTTTTTTATGACTTTCTTTGGAGAGACTGGGATGATGAAGAAAGTTGTGAGAATTATACTGCTTTGATTGAAGAAAGAATTAATTTGTAAGTATAGTTAAAAACTTACTCATCACATTATGTAAGATAAACATTGTCACTGTGCTGATACTTTTCAGGTGGTGTGATATACAAGATGGAACTATACCTGGCCCTATTGCACAACGTTTCAAAAAAACTTTGGAGAAGTATAAAAACAAGCGAGTTGAACTCATTGAATATCAGAGCAATATTAAAGAAGATCCATCTGCGGCAGAAGCTGTTGAATGTTGGAAAAAATACTATGAGATAGTAATGCTCTGTGGATTACTGAAAATGTGGGAAGATTTACGCCTCCGGTAATAATTTGCTCTATTTTTTTTTAAAAAGATTTATTTATTTGTTTATCTATTCATTTTTTTGGTTGTCGTAGGTGTGGGTCCTCATCGCTGTGTGCCGGCCATTTCCAGATGCAGCGAGCGGACACCACTCTTTGATGCGACGTGAGGGCTTCCCACCATGGTGGTCTGTCTGTTACAGAGCTCAGGCTCAGGGCACACTGGCTCAGCAGTTGTGGCACACAGGCCCAGCCACTTCAGAGCATGTGGGATCCTCCCAGACCAGGGGTCAAACCAGTGTACTGCAAGGCAGATTCTTAACCACTGGGCTACCAAGGAAGCCCTGTCCTATTTTAAATGGTTTTTGCCATACATTGACATGAGTCAGCCATGGGTGGTGTACATGTGTCCCCCATCCTGCATCCTGAATCCCCCTTCCACCTCCTTTCCCATCCCATCCTGCAGGGTCGTCCCAGTGCCTGGTCCTGAGCACCCTGTCTCAAGCATCGAACCTGGACTGGCAATCTGTTTCACATATAGTAATATACATGTGTCAATGCTGTTCTCTCAAATCATCCCACCCTTGCCTTCTCCCACAGAGTCCAAAAGTCTGTTCTTTACATCTGTGTCTCTTTTGCTATCTTGCATATAGGGTCATTGTTACCATCTTTCTAAATTCCATATATATGTGTTAATATACTGTATTGGTTTTTTTCTTTCTGACTTACTTCACTCTGTATAATAGGCTCCAGTTTCATCCACCTCATTAGAACTGATTCAAATGCATTCTTTTTAATAGCTGAGTGACATTCCATTGTGTATATGTACCACAGCTTTCTTATCCATCATCTGCTGATGGACATCAAGGTTGCTTCCATGTCCTGGCTATTATAAACAGTGCTGCGATGAACACTGGGGGTACATGTGTCTCTTTCAGTTCTGGTTTCCTTAATATGTATGCCCAGTAGTGGGATTGCTAGGCCATATGGCAATTCTATTTCTAGTTTTTTAAGGAATCTCCACACTGTTCTCCATAGTGGCTGAACTAGTTTGCATTCCCACCAACAGTGTAAGAGGGTTCCCTTTTCTCCACACCCTCTCCAGCATTTATTCTTTGTAGACTTCTTGATAGCAGCCATTCTGACCAGCATGAGATGGTATCTCATTCTGGTTTTGATTTGGCTTTCTCTGATAATGAGTGATGTTGAGCATCTTTTCATGTGTTTGTTAGCCACCTGTACGTCTTCTTTGGAGAAATGTCTGTTTAGTTCTTTGGCCTATTTTTTGATTGGGTCGTTTATTTTTCTGGAATTGAGCTGTGTGAGCTGCTTATATATCTTTGAGATTAATTTTTTGTCAGTTTCTTTGTTTCCTATTGTTTTCTCCCATTCTGAAGGCTGTCTTTTCACCTTGCTTATAGTTTCCTTTGTTGTGCAGAAGCTTTTAATTTTAATTAGATCCCATTTGTTTATTTTTGCTTTTATTTCCAGTATTCTGGGAGTGGATCATAGAGGATCCTGCTGTGATTTATGTCAGAGAGTGTTTTGCCTATGTTCTCCTCTAGGAGTTTTATAGTTTCTGGTCTTACATTTAGATCTTTAATCCATTTTGAGTTTATTTTTGTGTATGGTGTTAGAAAGTGTTCTAGTTTTATTCTTTTACAAGTGGTTGACCAGTTTTCTTAGCACCACTTGTTAAAGAGATTGTCTTTTTTCCATTGTATATTCTTGCCTCCTTTGTCAAAGATAAGGTGTCCATAGGTGTGGGATTTATCTCTGGGCTTTCTGTTTTGTTCCATTGATCTATATTTCTGTATTTGTGCCAGTACCATACTGTCTCAATGACTGTAGCTTTATAGTATAGTCTGAAGTCAGGCAGGTTGATTCCTCCAGTTACATTTTTCTTTCTCAAGATGGCTTTGGCTATTCGAGGTTTTTTGTGTTTCCATACAAATTGTGAAATTATTTGTTCTAGCTCTGTAATCTATATTTCTGTATTTGTGCCAGTACCATACTGTCTCAATGACTGTAGCTTTATAGTATAGTCTGAAGTCAGGCAGGTTGATTCCTCCAGTTACATTTTTCTTTCTCAAGATTGCTTTGGCTATTTGAGGTTTTTTTGTATTTCCATACAAATTGTGAAATTATTTGTTCTAGCTCTTGTGAAAAATACCATTGATAGCTTGATAGGGATTGCACTGAATCTATAGATTGCTTTGGGTAGTATACTCATTTTCATTATATTGATTCTTCCAATCCATGAACATGGTATATTTCTCCATCTATTTGTGTT
This sequence comes from Aepyceros melampus, assembly GCA_006408695.1. Classification (NCBI taxonomy): domain Eukaryota; kingdom Metazoa; phylum Chordata; class Mammalia; order Artiodactyla; family Bovidae; genus Aepyceros; species Aepyceros melampus. The sequence continues at coordinate 231,672 of SJXQ01007206.1, read as the reverse complement.
ATCTTTGATTTCTTTCATCAGTGTTTTATCGTTTTCTGCATAAATAGGTCTTTTGTTTCTTTAGGTAATGGTGAATAGAATTTTTTCCTTAATTTCTCTATTTTCTCATTGTTAGTGTATAGTAATGAAAGGGATTTCTGTGTGTTAATTTTATATCCTGCTACTTTACTATATTCATTGATTAGCTCTAATAATTTTCTGGTGGTGTCTTTCAGTTCAGTTCAGTCACTCAGTCATGTCCGACTGTTTGAGACCCCATGAATCTCAGACGCCAGGCCTCCCTGTCCATCACCAACTCCCAGAGTTCACTCAAACTCACGTCCCTCAAGTCAGTGATGCCATCCAGCCATCTCATCCGCTGTCGTCCCCTTTTCCTCCTGACCCCAATCCCTCCCAGCATCAAAGTCTTTTCCAGTGAGTCAACTCTTCACATGAGGTGGCCGAAGACTGGAGTTTCAGCTTTCGCATCAGTCCTTCCAAAGAACACCCAGGGCTGATCTCCTTCAGAATGGACTGATTGGATCTCCTTGCAGTCCAAGGGACTCTCAAGAGTCTTCTCCAAAACCACAGTTCAAAAGCATCAATTCTTTGGCGCTCAGCCTTCTTTACAGTCCAACTCTCACATCCACACATGACCACTGGAAAAACCATAGCTTTGACTAGATGGAACTTTGTTGGCAAAGTAATGTCTTTGCGTTCCAATATGCTGTCAGGTTGGTCATAACTTTCCTTCCACTGAGTAAGCATCTTTTAATTTCATGGCTGCAGTCGCCATCTGCAGTGATCTTCAGTTCAGTTCAGTCACTTAGTCGTGTTCGACTCTTTGCGGCCCCATGAATCGCAGCACGCCAGGCCTCCCTGTCCATCACCATCTCCCGGAGTTCACTCAGACTCACGTCCAGTGAGTCCGTGATGCCATCCAGCCATCTCATCCTTGGTTGTCCCCTTCTCCTCCTGCCCCCAATCCCTCACAGCATCAGGGTCTTTTCCAATGAGTCAACTCTTCGCATGAGGTGGCCAAAGTACTGGAGCTTCAGTTTTAGCATCATTCCTTCCAAAGAAATCCCAGGGTTGATCTCCTTCAGAATGGACTGGTTGGATCTCCTTGCAATCCAAGGGACTCTCAAGAGTCTTCTCCAACACCACAGTTCAAAAGCATCAATTCTTCAGCACTCAGCCTTCTTCACTTGGAGCCCAGAAAAATAAAGTCTGATGCTGTTTCCACTGTTTCCCCATCTATTTCCCATGAAGTGATGGGACCAGATCCCATGATCTTCGTTTTCTGAATGTTGAGCTTTAAGCCAACTTTTTCACTCTTCTCGTTCACTTTCATCAAGAGGCATTTTTAGTTCCTCTTCACTTTCTGCCATAAGGGTAGTGTTATCTGTGTATCTGAGGTTATTGATATTTTTCCTGGCAATCTTCATTCCAGCTTGTGCTTCTTCCAGGTGGTGTCTCTAGGGTTTTCTATGTAGAGGATTATGTCATCTGCAAACAATGGGAGTTTTACTTCTTCTTTTCCAGTCTGGATTCCTTTTATTTCTTTTTCTTCTCTGATTGCTGTGGCCAAAACTTCCAAAACTATGTTGAATAGTAGTGGTAAAAGTGGGCAGCCTTGTCTTATTCCTGACTTTATGGGAAATGCTTTCAATTTTTCACCACTGAGGATAATGTTTGCTATGGGTTTATCATATATGGCTTTTATTATGTTGAGGTATGTTCCTTCTATGCCTCTTTCTGGAGGGTTTTTATCATAAACGGATGTTGAATTTTGTCAAAGGCTTTCTCTGCATCTGCTGAGATAATCATATGGTTTTTATCTTTCAATTTGTTAATGTGGTGTATCACATTGATTGATTTGAGGATATTGAAGAATCCTTGCATCCCTGGGATAAAACCCACTTGGTCATGATGTATGATCTTTTTAATATGTTGTGGGATTCTGTTTGCTAGAATTTTGTTGAGGATTTTTGCATCTGTGTTCATCTGTGATATTGGCCTATAGTTTTCTTTTTTTATGGCATCTTTTGTCTGGTTTTGGTATTAGGGTGGTGGTGGCCTCATAGAATGAGTTTGGCAGTTTACCTTCCTCTGCAATTCTCTAGAAGAGTTTGAGTAGGATAGGTGTTAGCTCTTCTCTAAATTTTTTAGTAGAATTCACCTGTGAAGCCATCTGGTCCTGGGCTTTTGTTTGTTGGAAGATTTTTTATTACACTTTTGATTTCCATGCTTATGATGGGTCTGTTAAGATTTTCTATTTCTTCCTGGTTCAGTTTTTGAAGGTTATACTTTTCTAAGAATTCATCCATTTCTTCCAAGTTGTCCATTTTATTGTCTTATAATTGCTGATAGTAGTCTCTTATGATCCTTTGTATTTCTGTGTTGTCTGTTGTGATTTCTCCATTTTCATTTCTAATTTTGCTGATTTGATTCTTCCTTTTTTTCTTGATGAGTCTGGCTAATGGTTTGTCTATCTTCTCAAAGAACCAGCTTTTAGTTTTGTTGATTTTTTTCTATAGTCTCCTTTGTTTCTTTTTCATTTATTTCTGCCCTAATTTTTATGATTTCTTTCCTTCTACTAACCCTGGGGTTCTTCATTTCTTCTTTTTCTAGTTGCTTTAGGTGTAAAGTTAGGTTATTTATTTGATTTTTCTGTTGTTTCTTGAGGTAAGCTTGTGTTGCTATGAACTTTCCCCTTAGCACTGCTTTTACTGAATCCCATAGGTTTTGGGTTGTCATGTTTTCATTTTCATTTTTTCTAGGCATACTTCGATTTCTTCTGTGATTTGTTGGTTATTCAGAAGTGTGTTGTTTAGCCTCCGTGTGTTTGTATTTTTTTTTTATATGTTTGTATTTTTAACAGTTTTTTCCCTGTAGTTGATATCTAATCTTACCTCATTGTGATCAGAAAAGATGCTCAAGATGATTTCAAATTTCTTGAATTTACCAAGGCTAGATTTATGGCCCAGGATGTGATCTATCCTGAAGAATGTTCCGTGTGCACTGGAGAAAAAGGTGAAATTCACAGTTTGGGGATGAAATGTCCTATAGACATCAATTAGGTCTAACTGGTTCATTGTATCATTTAAAGTTTGTGTTTCCATCCTAATTTTCTGTTTAGTTGATCTATCCATAGGTGCAAGTATGTTATTAAAGTCTCCCACTATTGTGTTACTGTTAATTTCCCCTTTCATATTTGTTAGCATTTGCCTTACATATTGCAGTGCTCCTATGTTGGGTACATATATATTTATAATTGTTACATCTTCTTCTTGGATTGATTCTTTGATCATTATGTAGTGTCCTTTGTCTCTTTTCACAGCCTTTATTTCAAAGTCTATTTTATCTGAGTATTGCTAATCCTGCTTTCTTTTGGTCTCTATTTGCATGAAATATCTTTTTCCAACCCTTCACTTTCAGTCTGTATGTGTCCCTTGTTTTGAAGTGGATCTCTTATAGACAGCGTATACAGGGGTCTTGTTTTTGTATCCATTCAGCTAGTTTTTGTTTTTTGGTTGGGGCATTCAACCCATTTACATTTAAGGACTTCCCTGGTGGCTCAGCCGGTAAACTGTCTGTTTACAATGTGAGAGACTTGGGTTCGATCCCTGGGTTGGGAGGATCCCCTGGAGAAGGAAATGGCAATCCACTCCAGAACTATTGCCTGGAAAATCCCATGGACAGAAGAGCCTGGTAGGCTACAGCCCATGGGGTCACAAAGAGTCAGACACAACTGAGTGATTTCACTTCACTTCACTTCACATTGATAAGTATGATCCGTTGCCAATTACTTTGTTGTTTTGGGTTCAAGTTTATAAACCTTTTCTGTGTTTCCTGTCTAGAGAAGATCCTTTAGCATTTGTTGACAAGCTAGTTTGGTGGTGCTGAATTCTCTCAGCTTTTGCTTGTCTGTAAAGCTTTTGATTTCTCCTTCATATTCGAATGAGATCCTTACTAGATATAGTAATCTGGGTTGTATGTTTTTCTCTTTCATCACTTTAAGTATGTCCTGCCATTCCCTTCTGGCCTGAAGAGTTTCTATTGAAAGATTAGCTGTTATCCTTATGGGTATCCCCTTGTGTGTTATTTGTTGCTTTTCCCTTGCTGCTTTTAATATTTGCTCTTTGTGTTTGATCTTTGTTAATTTGATTAATGTGTCTTGGGGTGTTTCACCTTGGGTTTATCCTGTTTGGGACTCTCTGAGTTTCTTGGATTTGGGTGGCTATTTCCTTCCCTATTTTAGGGAAGTATTCAACTATTATCTCCTCAAGTATTTTCTCATAGCCTTTCTTTTAGTCTTCATCTTTTGGACTCCTGTGATTTGAATGTTGGGGTGTTTAACATTGTCCTGGAGGTCTCTGAGGTTGTCCTCATTTCTTTTAATTCTTTTTTCTTTTTTCTTCTCTGCATCATTTATTTCCACCATTCTATCTTCCACCTCACTTATCCTGTCTTCTGCCTCAGTTACTCTACTGTTGGTTCCCTCCAGAGTGCTTTTGATGTCAGTTATTCCATTATTCCGGAGAAGGCAATGGCACCCCACTCCAGTACTCTTGCCTGGAAAATCCCATGGATGGAGGAGCCTGGTAGGCTGCAGTCCATGGGGTCGCTAAGAGTCAGACACGACTGAGCGACTTCACTTTCACTTTTTACTTTCATGCATTGGAGAAGGAAATGGCAACCCACTCCAGTGTTCCTGCCTGGAGAATCCTAGGGACGGGGGAGGCTGGTGGGCTGCCGTCTATGGGGTCACACAGAGTTGGACACGACTGAAGCAGCTTAGCAGCATTGCATTATTCTTTACTCATTTTTATTTCTTCTAGGTCCTTGTTAAACATTTCTTGCATCTTCTCAATCTATTTATCTGTAACTCCATTTTGTTTTCAAGATTTTGGACCATTTTTACTATCATTTGGAGAAGGAAATGGCAACCCACTCCAGTGTTCTTGCCTGGAGAATCCCAGGGACAGGGGAGCCTGGTGGGCTGCCATCTATGGGGTCACATAGAGTTGGACACGACTGAAGTGACTTAGCAGTTACTATCATTATTCTGAATTGTTTTTCAGATAGACTCCCTGTCTCCTCCTCTTTGGTTTGGTTTGGTGGTCATTTATCATGTTCCTTTACCTGCTGAATATTTCTTTGCATTTTCATTTTGTTTAGGTTGCTGTGGCCTTTGGGGTGGCCTTTCTGAAGGCTGGAAGTTTGTGGTTCCTCTTTATTGTGGAGGTTGCTCCCTGTGGGTGGGGTTGGACTAGTGGCTTGTCAAGATTTCCTGGTTAGGGAAGCTTGCGTCTGTCTTCTGGTGGATGGAGCTACCTGGTGGGCTGCCATCTATGGGGTCACATAGAGTTGGACACGACTGAAGTGACTTAGCAGTTACTATCATTATTCTGAATTGTTTTTCAGATAGACTCCCTGTCTCCTCCTCTTTGGTTTGGTTTGGTGGTCATTTATCATGTTCCTTTACCTGCTGAATATTTCTTTGCATTTTCATTTTGTTTAGGTTGCTGTGGCCTTTGGGGTGGCCTTTCTGAAGGCTGGAAGTTTGTGGTTCCTCTTTATTGTGGAGGTTGCTCCCTGTGGGTGGGGTTGGACTAGTGGCTTGTCAAGATTTCCTGGTTAGGGAAGCTTGCGTCTGTCTTCTGGTGGATGGAGCTGGGTTTCTTCTCTCTGCAGTGCAATGAAGTGTCCAGTAGTAAGTTTTGAGGTGGCTATAGGTTTGGTGTGACTTTGGGCAGCCTGAATTTTAATGCTCAGGGCTGTGTTCCTGCGTTGCTGGAGAATTAGCATGGTATGTCTTGCTCTGGAACTTGTTCGCTCCTAGGTGGAGCTTGATTTCAATGTAGGTATGGAGGCTTTTGGATGAGCCCTTGTCGATTAATGTTCCCTGGAGTCAAGAGTTTTCTGGTGTTCTCAAGTTTTAGACTTAAGCCTCCTGCCTCTGGCTTTCAGTCTTATTCTTACAGTAGCCTCAAGATTTATCCATCCATACAGTACAGATGATAAAACATCTAGGTTAATGGTGAAAAGATTCTCGACAGTGAGGGACACCCAGAGAGGTTCACAGAGTTACATGGAGAAGAGAAGAGGGAGGAGGGAGATAGAAGTGACCAGGAGAAGAGGGGAAATCAAAAAGGGAGAAAGCAGTCTAGTCAGTAATCAATTCCCTGTGTGCCCTCTACAGTCTGGAACACCTAGAGAGGTTCATGGAGTTACATAGAGAAGAGAAAATGGAAGAGGGAGATAGAAGTGACCAGGAGGAAAAGAGGGGGAGTCAAAGGAGAGAGACCAGTCTAGCCAGTAATCAGTTCCCTAAGTGTTCTCCACAGCCCAGAACACCCAGAGAGATTCACAGAGTTAAGTAGAGAATAGATGGGAAAGGAGGAGACAGAGGTGACCTGGGGGAGGAAAGGGAGAGTCAAAAGGAGAGAGAGCAATTAAGCCAGTAATCATACCCCTAAGTAAAAATGGGTACTGAAGATTAGATTCTTAAGGGTACAAAATTGATAACAAATACCAAAAAGCAAAGATTAAAAATCTAGAGTAGAGGTTAGACTCTCAAAACTACAGTATTAAAAATACAAAACAAAACAAAATCAAACACAAAAATTATAAAATATGTATATTTGAAATTTGCCTTAAAAATAGGTTTTTTTTGCAAGGTAGTAATAGGTTATAAAAATGAAAATTAGAGGAGTAATAACCTAAAAATTTTAAAAGTAAAAAAATAAAAGAAAATGATAATATTAAAAATGTATCTAGGAATTTCTCTGGAGCTGTTTAGGGCAGTGTGGGGCCAGCTCACTTTCAGATAGTTCCTTGTTCCAGCTTATACTTCTTCTCAAGGTCTATAGGCCCCTTCCAATGCTTAGTGCTAACTACAGGGTTTTAATCTGTTGCACCTGTCACTTCTAGAGCTGTTCCCTCTTCTCTGTTTATTTTGGCTTCCTCTGTTTGCAAGTCTCTTCAGTGTCTAATTTCCACCCTGACAAAAGAGGGCAAAGGTGGTCACTTATTTAGGCTCACTTGTTCAGTTGTGCTATGGGAAGGGAGGAACACTGCAAACAAATACGACTGGTGTGTGTGGGGAGTGCTCTGTTATGGACCACACTGGGTTTGCGCCAGCTCATGGTGGCATGAGTGCTCAGGCTCTGCAGAACTGTCCAAAGCAGGCCCTGCGTTTCATATACTTCCTAGGTCTAAGATGCTCAGGTTCAGGTTCTCAGATACTCCACAAAGGCACAGACTTGGTTGGGTGTGCGTTTTGTGCCCTTCCCAGGTCCAAGCAGCTCAAGGGACCAGGTGCTTGGCGAGCACACTGTCCCAGGTGGGCTTTGCATCTTAATCACCTCCCCGGTCCCAGCTGCTTGGTTTCCTAGGTGCACCAGGAGAGCACCGTCTCAGGTGTGCCGTGTGTCTCCTCTGGGGAGCTGATCTCTGGCTGCAACCCTCTTGGCAGATGTCAACTGTCCAGGATCCCAGGAAGACTTGGTTAGCAACTCGGAGCCTGCTCACAGTTTGGTGGAGGATGCTGTCTCTGGGGCCAAGATTTTCTCACATCTTCTGGCTCTGGCTGTCGGCTGCCTGCCTCTCTGCCTCTGGCAAGGGGAGGGGCTGGCTCTCCTTTGGTATTTATGCAATCCATTGTTCTGCCAGCGGGTGAGGCTGTCCTAACCACTCGCCCACCCCCTGGCCAAAAAAAAGTCTGACACCGTTTACAGAGTTTCCCCATCTATTTCCCATGAAGGGATGGGACCAGATGCTACGATCTTCGTTTTCTGAATGTTAAGCGTTAAGCCAACTTTTTCACTCTCCACTTTCACTTTCATCAAGAGGCTTTTTAGTTCCTCTTCACTTTCTGCTATAAGGGTGATGTCATCTGCATATCTGAGGTTATTGATATTTCTCCCAGCAATCTTTATTCCAGCTTGTGCTTCTTCAAGCCCAATGTTTCTCATGATGTACTCTGCATATAAGTTAAATAAGCAGAGTGACAGTATACAGTCTTGACGTACTCCTTTTCCTATTTGAAACCAGTCTGTTGTTCCATGTCTGGTTCTAACTGTTGCTTCCTGATCTGCATATAGGTTTCTCAAGAGGCAAATCAGGCGGTCTGGTATTCCCATCTCTTTCAGAATTTTCCACAGTTGATTGTGATCCACACAGTCAAATGCTTTGGCATAGTCAATAAAGCAGAAATAGATGTTTTTTTTTTTTTTTTTTTAACTCTCTTGCTTTTTTAATGATCCAGTGGATGTTGGCAATTTGATCTCTGGTTCCTCTGCTTTTTCTAAAACCAGCGTGAACATCTGGAAGTTCATGATTCACGTATTGCTGAAGCCTGGTTGTAATTTTGAGCATTACTTTACTAGCGTGTGACATTAGTGCAATTGTGAGGTAGTTGAACATTTGTTGGCATTGCCTTTCTTTGGGATTGGAATGAAAACTGACCTTTTCCATTCCTGTGGCCACTGCTGAGTTTTCCAAATTTGCTGGCATATTGAGTGCAGCACTTTCACAGCATCATCTTTCAAGATTTGAAATAGCTCAACTGGAATTCCATCACCTCCACTAGCTTTGTTCGTAACAGTGCTTTCTAAGAACCACTTGACTTCACATTTCAGGATGTCTGGCTCTAGGTGAGTGATCACACCATCGTGATTATCTTGGTCATGAAGATCTTTTTAGTATAGTTCTTCTGTGTATTCTTGCCACCTCTTCTTAATATCTTCTGCTTCTGTTAAGTCCAGACCATTTCTGTCCTTTTTTGAGCATGAAATATTCCCTTGGTGACTAATTTTCTTGAAGAGATCTCTAGTCTTTCCCATTCTGTTCTTTTCCTTTATTTCTTTGCATTGATCGCTGAGGAAGGCTTTCCTATCTCTTCTTGCTATTCTTTGGAACTGCATTCAAATGCTTGTATCTTTCCTTTTCTCCTTTGCTTTTTGCTTCTCTTTTCAAAGCTATTTGTAAGGCCTGCCCAGACAGCCATTTTGCTTTTTTGCATTTCTTTGCCATGGGGATGGTCTTGATCCCTGTCTCCTGTACAATGTCATGAACCTCATTTCATAGTTCATCAGTCACTCTATCTATCAGATCTAGACCCTTAAATCTATTTCTCACTTCCACTGTATAATCATAAGGGATTTGATTTAGGTCATATCTGAATGGTCTAGTGGTTTTCCCTACTTTGTTCAATTTAAATCTGGATTTGACAATAGGAAGTTCATGATCTGAGCCAGTCAGCTCCTGGTCTTGTTTTTGTTGACTGTATAGAGCGTCTCCATCTTTGGCTGCAAAGAATATAATCCATCTGATTTCAGTGTTGACCATCTAGTGATGTCCATGTGTAGTCTTCTCTTGTGTTGTTGGAAGAGAGTGTTTGCTA
>SJXQ01007206.1:151903-221594 GCA_006408695.1 Aepyceros melampus | reverse complement strand
TTTCTTTGGAATTGGGATGAAAACTGACCTTTTCCAGTCCTGTGGCCACTGCTGAGTTTTCCAGATTTGCTGGCAAATTGAGTGCAGCACTTTCACAGCATCATCTTTCAGGATTTGAAACAGCTCAACTGGAATTCCATCACCTAGAGCTTTTCGCAGGAAAGTTCTCTCTTTTTTCTCTCTCTGGCTATCCCACAGTTTGGGTTGCTATCTCACATTAGCTCCCTCAGATTGTCTTCAGGGCATTCAGGCCTGGTCCTTACCCTAAGTAGTCAACCTGCACCTCCCTGTCCAGACCTCGCTCGCTGGTGGTGGACGCAGCACCTGGACTACTTCTCCGCTGGGAGCTGCAGTTAGGCGTGTGTTCTGTCGATTGGTTTTTTTTTTTTTTCTTCTCCTGGTTATGTTGCCCTCTGAGATTCCAAAACTCTCCGCAGACCCACTGATGAGAGGGTTTCCTGCTATTTGGAAACTTCTCCTTCATGACTTCCTTCCCTGGATGGGTCTCCATCCCTAACCCTTTGTCTCTTTTTTTGTCTTTTATATTTGTCCTACCCTCTTTCAAAGAGAATGAGCTGCCTTTCTGAGTGCCTGGTGTCCTCCACCAGCGTTCAGAAGTTGTTTTGTGGAAGTTTTTCAGCATTCAAATGATCTTTTAATGAACTCACTGGGGAGAAAGTGGTCTCCCTGTCCTATTCCTCCATCTTCCATGGTCATTCTTTTATCATATCACTTGTCATGTATCACCCCAATTGAAATAGGTTATAAAAACAGACATCTAATTTATGCTTTTGAACTGTGGTTTTGGAGAACACTCTTGGGAGTCCCTTGGACTGCAAGGAGATCAAACCAGTCAGTCCTAAAGGAAATAAGTCCTGAATATTCATTGGAAGGATTAATGCTGAAGCTGAAGCTCCAATACTTTGGCCACCTGATGCGAAGAACTGACTCATTGGTAAAAACCCTGATGCTGGGAAAGATTGAAGGCAGGAGGAGAAGAGGATGACAGAGGATAAGATGGTTGGATGGCATCACTGACACAATGGACATCAGTTTGAGCAAGCTCTGGGAGTTGGTGATGGACAGGGAGCCTGGTGTGCTGCAGTCCATGGGGTCACAAAGAGTCAGACATGACTGAGCGACTGAACTGAACTGAACTGAATTTATGAAAGCACAGGCACAACTACCAGTATTGGAAAATTATTTTTATATGAGCTAAATTCACTGAAATCAATGTTTTGGGGTTTTAATTAAAAAAAAATCTCATAAATCTAGTCCTTTCCTTACCTTTCTTCTTTACCTTCTTAATTTTGGCCAAAGCATAAGAAAAGAGTCAGGAGACATTTCCACATATAAAATGCAAAGTAGAGAGTGAGAATTTGTGGCATTTTGATTTGAGGGTCATCACCAGCTGTTATAGCTCAGGTAGCAAAAAAGTGCCATCTGACTGTTTCAAGGTGACACAAAGGACAGAGTTCAAGGCTGACAGAGTAGCTGGAAATTTCGTTGGGATATTCTGAAAGTGAGAGAGCTGCAGAAGGAGTGAGACCCAAAACTTGAGCAACAGAGAATCTCAACAGAGAAATTAAAACTATAATAAAAAAGAACCAAGAATTTCTGGATTTAGCTCTGACATGCAAAGAGCTTGTGAGTTATCATCCCTATCCTTACAACAAGAAGAAAGCTGAACAAACTTGAAAATTACTTTCTTGGAACCATCAGAGAACTGAGATCACAGGACAAACTGCCACCCTAAAATTTGGAGAAAGGTAAACAGAGAGTCACAGCTAAGATCTCCTTATCTTGAACGGAACCAGCCAGAGCCATAAATTATAAGAACATTTAAATGGTAATTTTGATAGATTGCTGGATGCTGAATGATAACTAGTATGAAAGAAACTCACAGGGAGCTGCAGTTATTAGTGAGATCCCATACCTTTGTGGGGTTTTACCTCTAGAAGTCTCACTGCATTCTCAGTGAAGAGCCAAGAAAGATTCTGACTCTGGAAGGGTGAAGGGGAAAGTACCCATTATGAAATATACCCAGAGCATTTTCCATAATAAAGATCTGCAATTCTCCAGAAGAAAAGTCTTTACCAGAGCTTTTTGCCCCTAAAGGAAAGGCATTTCTCTGACTCTAGTCCCTTCTAGCCTTCCTGTCTGGGGAAAGAGAGGATTAAGAAACAGTTATGAAGGTCACAGTCCAGGGACATAGACTCAGTAACTAAGACCGATAAGTAATCACAAGAGTATAGACACTTCCTCTCCGCTAAATCTTAAAACCATACCAACAAGATTCCACGATAATAACTGGATTATAGTTAAAAGAGCTGTAAGATACAGACTCTTCTAAAGAGTAGTTTGGGGCTTCTAAAGGAACCTTGAAGATATATAGAGGAGACTAAAAATTGGAAATCACAGAAATTTGAAATCTTTGACACACAAAGCTACAGCAAGTAAACAGGCTACCTCCTGGTTGGATTAATAATTAATCTACCTCACTTCCTGTTAGCCATGTGTGGGTTTCAAAAAAAAAAATTATGATATGCTAAAAGACAAGGAAATAAACCAAGTCTGAGGAGGGAAAGCAAGCATCAGTAACAGACTCAATTATGATTTCAGAATTTACCAGACAGGAAATTTAAAATAGCTATGATTGGGACTTCCCTGGCAGTTCAGTGGTTAAGACTCTGCACTTCCACTGCAGGGGGCACAGGTTCCATCCCTGGTCAGGGACTAAGATCCCACGTACCATGCAGTGCAACTGAAAAAAAAAAAAGTAGGTATGATTAATATGTTAAGGACTTTAATGGAAAAAAGTATACAGCATGCAAGAAAAAAATGGGTAATGTTCAAGCAAAACAGGGAAACTGTAAGAATGAGTTAAAAGATCATTCTAAAAATCAAAGACACTGTAAATAGAAATGAAGACTTCCTTTGAAGGGCTCATGAATAGATGGGACAACTGAGGAAAGAATCAGAAAGCTTGAAGATACGTCAATCAAATTGTCTCAAACTGAAGTACAAAGAGAAAAGATAATGAAAAAAAATCTAAGAATTGTGGAATAGTTTCAAAGAATGTAGCATATGTGCAATTGGAAGACCAGAAGAGAAGAAAGCAAATGCAGCTGAAAAAAATATTTGAATTCAAAATGGTGAAAATTTTCCAAAATTAAATGAAGACACCAAACCACAGATCCAAGAAGCTTAGAGAACACCAAGTAGGACAAATATTCCCAAAATGTGCAAATAGGTATATTATATTTAAAATGAAGAAAATCACAGATAAGAAAAAATCTTGAAAGAAGCTAAGAGGGTAAAGAAACCCTACCTGTGTGTGTGTGTGTTTAGTCGTTCAGTCATGCCCGACTCTGCAGTCACATGAACTGTCTTGCCATGCTCCTCTGTCCATTGGATTTTCCCAGAAAGGATACTGGAGTGGGTTTGCATTTCCTACTCCAGGGGATCTTCCCAAACCAGGGATAGTACCTGTGTCTCTTGCATCTCCTGTGTTGGCAGGTGAATTCTTTGCCACTGAGCCACCAGGGAAGCCAACACCTTTTTTTTTTTTTTTTTGCGAGGTCTTCCAACAATTAAGAAGGGACTACTTCCCCAACTCATTCTATGAGGACATTATCACCTTAATACCAAAACTATAGAAAGATATCACAAGAAAACTGCAGAAAATATCCTGTATAAATATAGATGCAGGGACTTCCCTGGTGGTCCAGTGGTTGAGACTCTGAGCATCCAGTGCACAGGATGTGGGTTCAGTCCCTGGTCAGGGAACTAAGTCCCACATGCTGCAGGACACAGCCAAAAGACTTAAATAACAAATAAATATAGATGAAAAATCTTCAGTAATACTTTATCAAACTGGGTCTAGCAACATATGAAAAAGATTAGACACTATGACAAGTGGAATTTATCCCAGGAATGCAAGGTTGGTTTAACATATGGAAATAATATAATACACAATAAAGCCACATTATCATCTCAAAAGTTACAGAAAAATCATTTGACAAAATTCCTCTTTCATGATAAAAATTCTAAAAAAACTTAGAATGGATCTTGCTCAACCTGTTTAAGGCTATCTGGGAAAATCCTATAACGTCATATTTACCAATGAAAGGATGGATGTTTCCCCATCTAAGACAGGAACAAGACAATGATGTCCACTCTTGTATTCAGTTGTGCTGGAGGTACTAGCCAGAACAATAGGAAAGAAAAGGAAATAAATTCATCCAGATCCAAAAAAAAAAAAAAAAAATTATCTCTACTTGCAGATGACATAATCTTGTATATAGAAAATCCTAATGAATTGATGCTTTTGAACTGTGGTATTGGAGAAGACACCTGAGAATCCCTTGGACTGCAAGGAGATACAACCAGTCCATCCTAAAGGAGATCAGTCCTAGGTGTTCATTGAAGGGACTGATGTTGAAGCTGAAACTCCAATACTTTGGCCACCTGATGCAGAGAGCTGACTCATTTGAAAACACCCTGATGCTGGGAAAGATTGAGGGCAGGAGGAGAAGGGGATGATGGAGGATGAGATGGTTGGATGGCATCACTGACACAATGGACATGTGTTTGGATGGACTCCAGGAGTTGGTGATGGACAGGGAGGCCTGGCGTGCTGCAGTTCATGGGGTCACAAAGAGACACAACTGAGTGACTGAACTGAATAATGAAATATTTTTCTGTGATGTAAAGAAATTGCTGATAAACAAAATAACATGGTGGATCTCAAAATAGTCTGACTGGAAAACTCCAGACACAAGAGAGTACATAGCATATTTTACTTTAAAATTCCATTTTAAAATTACAAAAAAGGTAATCGTACTGATGAACCTATTTGCAGGGCAGGAATAGAGATGCCGACATAGAGAACAGACTTGCATACACAGCTGGGAAAAGAGAGGAATTGAGAGAGTAGCACTGAAACATATACGTTACCATATATGAAACAGAGAGCTAATGGGAAGTTGCTGTATAATACAGGGAGCTCAACCCAGTGCTCTGTGACAACCTAGAGGGATGGAATGGGGTGAGGGGTGGGAGGGAGGTTCAATAGGGAGGGGACATGTATACTTATGGCTGATTCACATGGCTATATAACAGAAACCAACACAACTTGTAAATCAATTATCCTCCAATTAAGATTACAAGAAAGGAAATCTATGACAAAAAGATTAGTGGGTTTCTGAAAGTCGATGTTGAGGACTGACTGCAAAGATGTATGAACTTGTACAATGGGAATGTTCTATATATTGAGTGTTATGATTGAGTTAAATAAGTGTATACATTTGTGAAATCTCAGAGTGGTTCACTTAAAATGAGTGTTACGTAAATTATACCTTATTAAAAGTATAATTTTGAAAATAACTGACATATACCTTTAATTTTAAATCTAGGATTGTGTGGTAAACTATTTCCTGCATGTAAGATGCTTTACTCTTTGAGCAACTAATAATTAGATATATGGTGAACAAAATGTATGAGTAGTTCTCTTTCTCAAATCAAAATTTGCTTAAATAGGTATAAAAGTGCTAAATGGGTTTGATGTTGAAATGTTAAATGAAACTTTTCCTTTGGAGGACATTACTAATATCTTAGAGTTCAAAATTTAATCATTGGAATGATAAATACTTAGGAACAGTTCTCTGAAATTTTAAGCTTCACAAAAATATTGGTAACTGAGATATTGCTTGTATGTGGAACCTAAAAAGGGTGCAAATGAACTTAGTTACAACACAGAAGTAGAGTCACAAATGTGAAAACAAACTCATGGTTACCATGGTATAAGGGGGAAGGGAGAGAAATAAGTTGGGAAAAGAATCTAAAAATGGGTGGGTATATGTGTATGCACAACTCATTCACTTTGCTGTACACCTGAAACTAACACAACCTTATACATTAATTATATACCAATAAATTATTTTAAATATTGATAATTGAAACATAAGCTGAAAAATATTGGTATTAATGCTGCATCAAGCGATAATCAAAGTGCTGCAGAGAACCCAAAAGAGTACACATAAGGTAAATATGGCTGACAGTAATGATAAAGTTAGACTCAATTTTTTTTCTTTCTTTTGATAACACTTAAATGATTAATAGGAAACAGGAACTGTAAAGGAAAGCAGAAAGAAGACAAAGAATGGAATTATCTAAAAGTGCTGAATAGCAATCAGTTAAAACAATGAAGAAAGAAGCTAGAATTGTTTGATGGAGGCCAACAGCCAACTTATCCTATTTCAAAGGATAAGTTTTCCATAGATACAAAAACAATCTTAATTAAACATAGTCTCTCAAATTAGGCAGGTCCCCAAATATTCTTATACCTTGGTAGCACAGACATAACCTATCTCTGCTTTGAGTGTCTACAATTCAATGTATTATAAAAGTATAATCAGGAAATTTTCTACTGTACTGAAAAGATGATTGAGGTATTGATTGTAGTGAGTTGCATGCAGATTTTCAGAGTTCAAAAGATTTCAGAGTTCAGTGGTTTAAACACTCCGTTACCTAAAAGATCTCAATTGTTCCATCACATTCAAGCTGCTCATTGCTCTCAAGAAGCTCAAAATGAATGGAACCTATTTCTCAAAGATGCTTAGTACCATGTTTTAAGTAGGTGTAACCTTGCATATTTTTCATATTGATTTAATTAAAATAAATGTTTTCAACTTCAGAGTTCATGGACCTTTCTTTCCAAGAATTCTGAGGCGTAGGAAAGGAAAAAGAAACTTTGGAAAGACTATAACACATATCGTAGCAAAAGTGATGACTACTGACATGGTAAGAAATACATTTTATTCTTCTTTGTTCATTTAAGTTTTAGCTGCACATAATTAGAAAACAAGCTCTTTGAAGGTTGGATTCTTGTCTGACGTTAATGTCTTATTTCCTCCATTACCCCCCCTCAATGATTGACATATAATAGGTACTAAATAAATAAGTGTCCACAACTATTTACAGAGTACTAATCTTGTTGCCGGAGAAGGAAATGGCAACCCACTCCAGTGTTCTTGCCTGGAGAATCCCAGGGACGGGGGAGCCTGGTGGGCTGCCGTCTATAGGGTCGCACAGAGTCGGACACGACTGAAGTGACTTAGCAGCAGCAGCAATCTTGTTGCCGGAGAAGGCAATGGCACCCCACTCCAGTACTCTTGCCTGGAAAATCCCATGGACAGAAGAGCCTGGTAGGCTGCAGTCATGGGGTCGCTAACAGTCGGCATGACTGAGCAGCTTCACTTTCACTTTTCACTTTCATGCATTGGAGAAGGAAATGGCAACCCACTCCAGTGTTCTTGCCTGGAGAATCCCAGGGACGGGGGAGCCTGGTGGGCTGCCGTCTATAGGGTCGCACAGAGTCGGACACGACTGAAGCGACTTAGCAGCAGCAGCAGCAGCAGCAATCTTGTTGCCAGGTGCTATGCTAGCACCTATGGGAGAGAAATATGAGAAATACTGCATTTGGGGAGATACACTTTTGAACCAGACCCCGAGTCCTGCTTCTTCCATACATCTGAGCAGTTTGAATGATGGTGGAGATGTTGTTTAGTGGAAGCTGAGTCATGTCTGACTCTTTTTTTGACTCCGTGGACTGTAGCCTGCCAGGCTCTTCTGCCCATGAGATTTCCCAGCAAGTATACTGGAGTGGGTTGCCATTTCCCTCTTCAGGGGATCTTCCCAATCCAAGGATCAAACCCACATCTCCTGCATTGGCAGATGGATTCTTTACCACTGAGCCACCTGGGAAGCCCGATGGTGGAGACAGGGACAAGTAAATAGGCTATTGCCGTTGCAACACAGAATAATATAATAGTAAATGCTGTGATAGGAGTGTATACAGGAGGCACTTGGGTGGGTACATAAGCAGAGTTAGGAATTCTGGCAATGCTGGCTGAAAGAAATAATGCTGATGAAACCTAAAGGACGAGTGTAAATTTAACTAGCCCAAGTGGGGAAATGTTCTAAGTCATCTCGCTTGACCTCTCAGTAGTATTTCACAGTTCTCTCCTTGAATAGTCTTTCAATGTCTTCTGTTACCATACTTTGCTGGTTCAGTCTCTCTAGTTGTTGTTGTATTTTTTCTCCTTCTGTACTCTAAATGCTTGGAACTTATCTTTTTTCTTCACTATAATGTGCCTAAGTGATTTATGTGATCTTTTCCCATAACTTCAGTTATATACACTGATAATCTAAAATGTGTATCCACAGCCCACATTTTTTGTCTGAGCCCCAAACCAGTATGTCTAGCTACCTATTGCTCATCACCCCTTAATTATCTTCTGAGTACTTCAACTCAATGTCCACAATTAAATTCATGATCTTATCCAGTACCTAGCTTATATTTTAGAGTTCTCTGTTTCAGTAAACAGCACCACCATCTACCCAGTTGTTAATTACCATCTTCTGAGAGTTTATCGTCCCCTCATCGCCTTCATATACCCCTTCCTCCCTCACTAAACCACATCTTGGCATACACCATGTTGTTTCAGAGAGCTACCGTATGTCCTTTAGGTCTCAATTTAAATGTCGTTTCCATAGGAAAAAACTTGCTCAACGTTCCAGAATACATAGACTACATACTGTACACCCTGCATGTTCCCTTACTGTCACTTTCCTTATCATAACTATGTTAAATATTTTCTGTAGCTACCTATTGAATGTCTGTCTCTTTTAATATACTATCTTTTAAGAGCAAGGCAAGTATGTTTACCATTCATCTAGTCACCAAGCATGATGACTGGCATAAGGTGGGTGCTGAGCATTTTTCATTGAATAGTACATGCGTGCATGTTTGATAGAGTATGGGGTATATATGAGTAACTAAAAGAAGTCCAGAAAGGATGGTATTTAAAACCTGGTAGGAGAGTGAATAGAGATAAAGCCTAGCCTATTAGACTGGTCTTATATGTTATCCTACCAATTTTTATTATTTTAAACAAAATTTAATTTTCCTTTGATTTGCTTACTGGATCAGATTTTCAATAACATTAATTATTCCACCAATTATATTTGTAAACATCTTTTGAAACATCATTGTAAAGTAAGGTATAGATTTTATCTCCAGCCTTTTAAAATATTTTTATTTTTACCTATCTTTTTATTTGTTTTTAAATCTGTTTTTGGCTTTATTTTCCTAAAGAACAGTAAAATGTTTCTGTGATTTTTATTCAGTGCTTTTCAACCCTGTCTTCATTTGTGTAAGTAAATATCCACAAACTTCAGACAACAGGACAATGAGAGGAAGCAGCATCATCAATTTCTACTTTGCTCAGATCTTTGATTTTAGAGTTATCTTTGAGGTGGACAAAATATTTTATTTGGTGTACCTAGTCACAGCTGTGTATATAAGCCTTTAACAGTCTTCTCAACTTTGAAGATTTCTTTAGTCTTTTTCCTGCTCTATACTCTCCTTAAACAGTTTTAATCCATGCCCATTATCATTATGCTGGTGATCTTTACAAGTAGTGTAGTGAAAAGGCATGGACTTTGTAGTCAGGTAGCCCAGTGTTTAAATAGCCTGTTTTGGGCAAGCTGCCTAACTCTGAACACCAATTTCTTTATTTTCAGAGTGCTTTAAAAAGAGAAAAAAACCTGTGCTCTCTGGAGCCAAACTGCCTGGATGCAGAGTCTGGCTTTGGCACTTATTAATTATGTGATTTTCAACAAGCTGTTTTCCTATTTGCACTTTAGTTCCTCATGTGTAAACTAGGGATAATATGTGCTCTTTATTTATAGAAACTATGTGGATTCACGTTTGTGATGTGCTTAGAATAATGGCCAGCACATAGTAAGCGCTCGATGATCGCTTTCTGCTAGTGTGATGGCTACTGCCGCCGCCACCACCATCACCACCATCACCACCAACACCACCATCACCACCATCATCACCATCAGCACCAACACCACCATCACCACCATCAGCACCAACACCTCAGCACCAACACCACCATCACCACCATCACCACCAACACCACCATCACCACCAACACCACCATCACCACCATCACCACCAACACCACCATCACCACCATCACCACCAACACCACCATCACCACCATCACCATCACCACCATCACCACCAACACCACGAGCACCACCAACACCACCATCACCACCAACACCACCATCAGCACCATCACCACCAACACCACCATCACCACCAACACCACGAGCACCACCAACACCACCATCACCACCATCAGCACCACTGAACTTTATTTTTGTGTGTTTTTGAGGATGAAATTAAATCCTATGTATAAAATACCTGCAGTGCCTGGCATGCAGCGGCTTTTCAGTAAATTTATCCCCTCTTGCATTTTTTGCTGATCAACATCACTACAAGTTCTCCGCATCTTTACCTTATGTCTCACTAACAGACAATGACCCTAAATTTGAACTTACTGTTCTTTTGTACACAGCCTGTCCTTAGCCCTCCTGTATTCTCTATTGAATTAATGTCCTAGAAATCCTTCCAGTCAATTGAACTAAATATGTCTTTACTTCCTTAGTCTCTCAAATTATGATGAGAGACCTAAATTTTGTCTTTAGGTTTAGACTCAGTCTGACTTCTGAATCATTCCTAACAGAGATAAGCAGCATTTGTTTCAGTGCTTAAAGTTCAACATTAGTTTTTCTCCTGTATTTAGGAGAAATATCAATGTCCCCATTGTTCATCATAGGACTGTATCATGTTCCTTCTTTGTCTAGAAGGCAGGATAGTTGATGGTGAAGAATATAAGCTTTACAATAATAGAAGTCTAGATTTGATTCATAGTTTTTCTTCATAATAATTGGGTTAGATTTTTAAAAATAGTTTCTCTTATTTCCTTATCTATAAAAAGGAGTAATGAAGTCTATCCAATAGAGTCATTCAGTTCAGTTCAGTCACTCAATCGAATCGCAGCACACCAGGCCTCCCTGTCCATCACCAACTCCCAGAGTTCACCCAAACTCACATCCATCGAGTCGGTGATGCCATCCAGCCATCTCATCCTCCATCGTCCCCTTCTCCTCCTGCCCCCAATCCCTCCCAGCATCAGAGTCTTTTCCAATGAGTCAACTCTTCGCATGAGGTGGCCAAAGTACTGGAGTTTCAGCTTTAGCATCATTCCTTCCAAAGAACACCCAGGACTGATCTCCTTTAGAATGGACTGGCTGGATCTCCTTGCAGTCCAAGTTTATTGTGATCCACACAGTCAAAGGCTTTGGCATAGTCAATAAAGCAGAAGTAGATGTTTTTCTGAAACTCTCTTTGTTTTTTGATGATCCAGTGGATGTTGGCAATTTGATCTCTGGTTCCTCTGCCCTTTCTAAAACCAGCATGAACATCTGGAAGTTCACGGTTCACGTATTGCTGAAGTCTGGCTTAGAGAATTCTGAGTATTACTTTACTAGTGTGTGACAGGAGTGCAATTGTGCGGTAGTTTGAGCATCCTTTGGCATTGCCTTTCTTTGGGATTTGAAGGCTTAAGTAAAATAATTTATGTGAATCTTTTAGCAAAGTGCCTACCGCAAAAATGTGAACTCCTAATATTATTACTATTTTGCCATTCAGATCTCAGTCATATATCTATTATTGATAGAATTACAGTTTCCCTGTAATGCTTCAGAAAGTGTGGTAATGTGTGTGGTTAAATGTGGTAAAGTGTGTCTGAAAATATACCAAGTGCAAAGAAGAATAATCAGTTCCCTTCCATCTGCACTACTGAGTCTGTTGCTACCTGACTCCTCAGAGAGACTGTGATTTTGGTTATTCTTTCTCTTTCTTGTATATTTTTCCTTTTTTTTTGAAATTGAGATGAAGTTCACATTAAAAATTGAGCTATTTTAAAGTGAACAGTTCACTGACGCTTAGTAATATTATTTCACTACGTTGTGCCACTGTCAACTCTGTCTAGTCCCAAAACATTTTCATCACCCCCAAATATAACCCTACAATCCATTCAACTGTTAATCTCATTCTCCCCAGGCCCTGACAACCACCAATCTCTTGTCTCTGTAGATCTACCTATTCTTCATATTTCATTTAGATAGAATCATACTATATATGACCTTTTGTGTCTGACTTCTTTCACTTAGCATAATGTTTTTGAGGTTCATCCACATTGGAGCACATATCAGTACATCATTTCTTTTTCATGTCTGAATAACATTCCACTGTATGTATATACAATTTGCTTATCCATTCATCAGCTCAAGACATTTGAGTTGTTTCCACCTATTATGAATGGTAGAATATACAAATATTAGGCTGACTACCTGTTTTCAATTCATTTGAGTATGGTAAATCTATGTTTAACCTTTTAAAGAGCCACTAAAATGTTTTCCACAAGTGGCTGAGCTATTTCATATTCCCACCAGCAATGTATGAGGGTTCTGATCTCTCCACATCCTTAGCAGCACTTCTCTGTCTCTTTCATTACAGTCATCCTAATGGATATGAAGTGGTATCTCATTGTGGTTTTGATTTTCATTTCATCTTTTCATGTGCTTGTTGGCCATTTTTATGTCTTATTTGGAGAGAGATATACTCAAGTCCTATGCCTATTTTTTGTTGGGTCATTTGTCTTTTTGTTATCGATTATGAATTCTTTATATAGATACTATATTCATTTTAGATATATGTTTACATATATTTTCTCTCATTCTGTAGTTGTCCTTTGACTTTCTTAATAATGTTCAATGATGCACAGACGTTTGTTCAAGGTTTCAACTGCTATTTTGTCAAACATTCTTTCCAAAGAAAAGGTCCAAATACATTTCTGGGTTTCCTCAGGTGGTTGATGTCAACTTTTTTTTTTTAATTTCCCCATGAATGGACTATAGTTTCCTGTTTCTTTGTATGTCTTATAATTTTGGTTGAAAACTGAGTATTTTTAATATTCAGTTCAGTTCAATCGCACAGTCATGTCCAACTCTTTACGACCTCATGAATCACAGGACACCAGTCTTCCCTGTCCATCACCAACTCCCAGAGTTCACCCAAAATCATGTCCATCAAGTCGGTGATGCCATCCAACCATCTCATCTTCCGTCGTCCCCTTCTCCTCCTGCCCCCAATCCCTCCCAGCATCAGAGTCTTATTTTTCCAATGAGTCAACTCTTCTCATAAGCTGGCCAGAGTGTTGGAGTTTCAGCTTCAGCATCAGTCCTTCCAATGAACACCCAGCACTGGTCTCCTTTAGGACGGACTGGTTGGATCTCCTCGCAGTCCAAGGGCTCTCAAGAGTCTTCTCCAACACCACAGTTCAAAAGTATCAATGCTTCGTCACTCAGCTTTCTTCACAGTCCAACTCTCACATCCATACATGACGACTGGAAAAACCATAGCCTTGACTAGACAGACCTTTGTCGGCAAGTAATGTCTCTGCTTTTTAATATGCTGTCTAGGTTGGAGAAGCAATGGCAACCCACTGCAGTACTATTGCCTGGAAAATGCCATGGACGGAGGAGCCTGGTAGGCTGCTGTCCATGGGGTCGCTAAGAGTCGGACACAACTGAGCGACTTCACTTTGACTTTTCACTTTCATTCATTGGAGAAGGAAATGGCAACCCACTCCAGTGTTCTTGCCTGGAGAATCCCAGGGATGGAGCTTGTTGGGCTGCCGTCTATGGGGGTCATACAGAGTTGGACACGACTGAAGCGACTTAGCAGCAGCAGCAGCAGCAGCAAAGCTATGTCAGGCTGCCTACAACTGCCAATTGCTTTCACGTTCTGCTTGCACAGGGCCGTGATCAGTCAGAAGCACAAGCCTAAGGTCTTTACAGATCTTTTCTGGGTATGCATCCATCCCTGAGATTGTGCATTTCATTGTAGGTTCCCAGGATATGAGGTAGCTCTTATTACCCCAAGAATCTTCCTCTTCAGCTTCCTCATTTGTAGGCTTTTTCTTATCCCTTCCTTCATCCTTTGTCCCAGGTAGCTTTGGGTATAGTATATCTTTAAATGCTTTTATCAGCTGCTATTTGCCTCCATCCTCAATTCAGTTCAGTTCAGTCACTCAGTCGTTTCCAATTCTTTGCGACCCCATGAACCGCAGCACGCCAGGCCTCCCTGTCCATCACCAACTCCTGGAGTCTACCGAAACCCATGTCAGTGATGCCATTCAACCATCGCATCCTCTGTCATCCCCTTCTCCTCCTGCCCTCAATCTTTCCGAGCATCAGGGTCTTTTCAAATGAGTCAGCTCTTCACATTAGGTGGCCAAAGTACTGGAGTTTCAGCTTCAACATCAGTCATTCAACGAACACCCAGGACTGACCTCCTTTAGGATGGACTGATTGGATCTCCTTGCAGTCCAAGGGACTCTCAAGAGTCTTCTCCAACACCACAGTTCAAAAGCATCAATTCTTCAGCCTCAGCTTTCTTTACGGTCCAACTCTCACATCCATACATGACCAGTGGAAAAACCATAGCCTTGACTAGACAGACCTTTGTTGGCAAAGTAATGTGCCTGCTTTTTAATATGCTGTCTAGTTGGTCATAACTTTCCTTCCAAGGAGTAAGCATCTTTTAATTTCATGGCTGCAATCACCGTCTGCAGTGATTTTGGAGCCCCCCAAAATAAAGTCAGTCACTGTTTCCACTGTTTCCCCATCTATTTGCCATGAAGTGAGCCAGGTAAAACAAAGGTCAGTTTCCTTACCAGTCCCTCTTCTGAGATAAGGAGGAATAAGAAAAACATAAATGATGGGAATTCCCTTGTGGTCCAGTGGTTAGGACTCCAAGCTTCCCAGTGCAGAGGACATGCATTCGATTCTTCGTCAGGGAATAAAGATCTTGCAAGCCACAAGCATGGTGCAACAAAACAAAACAAAAAACAAAACCCAAACAAACAAAAAACTTAAGGGGAAAAAAATGAGATGGATTCTAGTTTTTCCAAAACATTTATTTACAGAGATAATCCTTGTACTGTTTGCCACAGGTGTATGAGTGCATAAGATGTAATACAAACACAAATGACTATCTTAGTTTGCTGACTTAGAGAGGATTATTTTAAGAGTTTCATATATATATTTCTAGAAAAATGTTCACTCCTACTTATCAAGGAAGATTAAAATTAAGCACCAAAAATTGTTAAAATGGCAAATATTTTTATACATTTAAAAGATAACCCATTCTGATGAACTTGCAGAAAGAAAAGTGAGTTCTCAGATCAAGTTTAAATTGGTTAAACTTTTCTGGAGGGCAGTTTAGCAATATGTATACAAGAGGCTTAAAATGTTTTATACATTTTGACAGTAATTCTCAATCTAGAAATTTCCCTAAAAAATAACCAGAGATGTGCATAATTTATTTGTGGTAGTATTTTCATGATATTGAAAAATTATAAGCCATCTAAATAAGGATAGAAAATCATAACATAAATTATGACACATCGAGATTTCCCTGATGGCCTGGTGGCTAAGAGTGTGCACTTCCAATGCAGGGGGCCCAGGTTCGACCACTAATCAGGGAACTAGATCCCACATGCTGCATCCAAGACTCAGGCAGTCAAATAAATAAATAAATATATACATATCTATATGATGTATTATTATATAACTTTAAAAAATTAAGTTTTGAAAAAATATTTAAAGACATGGGGAAATGTGATATAATGAGAAAATCCAGGATTCAAAATCATCTGCATCCATCTTATGATACATCAATATTATGCATGTGAGTATATGCATAGGAAAAAGACAAGAAGGAAAATGGTTTCATAAATATATTCTATTTAAGTAAAAATTTGTTAAAATTTCCATTTTTGTTATGCTTTGTTTCAATTTTCTATTTTTTATAATAAAAAAGAGACATGAATGATAATGCCATTTCTATTGGGATAAAAGAATAGACATTTTTTCATGGTATATATTTAGTTTTCAAATTTTATTTTTAAAGTTTCTCATTCTTACTGGTTCTAATAATGAAGTTCTTTCAACTTTTCTACTCCCAGTGCAAATTCTTGGTACTTTTTCATTTTAGTTTTAGAATCTATAATAAATTTTTGATGGTTTACCAAAATTTTAGAGTCAGTTTGAGTTAAAGAAAATAAAGTAGTAGTTTCCAATAGGAAAGAAATCTAGGGTCATCAAAACCTAGACCTAAAGTTTAGCTTCACCACTCACTCACTCTATGTCCAGAGGCAAATCATTCACTCTCAGTGAGTTTCAATTTTTTAACATTCAGTTCAGTTCAGTTTGGTTGCGCAGTCGTGTCCAACTCTTTGCGACCCCATGAACTGCAGCACACCAGGCCTCCCTGTCCATCAAAATCTCCCGAGTTCACTCAAACTCACATCCTCGAGTTGGTGATGCCATCCAGCCATCTCATCCTCGGTCGTCCCCTTCTCCTCCTGCCCCCAATCTCTCCCAGCATCAGAGTCTTTTCCAATGAGTCAACTCTTCGCATGAGGTGGCCAAAGTACTGGAGTTTCAGCTTTAGCATCA
Organism: Aepyceros melampus; assembly: GCA_006408695.1. Classification (NCBI taxonomy): domain Eukaryota; kingdom Metazoa; phylum Chordata; class Mammalia; order Artiodactyla; family Bovidae; genus Aepyceros; species Aepyceros melampus. The sequence goes on along the minus strand of SJXQ01007206.1, from coordinate 205,142 downwards.
TTCCTTCCAAAGAACACCCAGGGCTGATCTCCTTCAGAATGGACTGGCTGGATCTCCTTGCAGTCCAAGGGACTCTCAAGAGTCTTCTCCAACACCACAGTTCAAAAACATCAATTCTTCGGTGCTCAGCCTTCTTCACAGTCCAACTCTCACATCTATACATAGCTACTGGAAATTTTTAACATTACAAGGGTATAATAATACTTTACCTCAAAAAACTATTGGGAGGCTTGGGGGGTAAAGGTCACAATAACTTCTGGCTGTATTTAGTAGCTGTAAAAATTATTAGGGATTGTAAGGAAAATCTTTCATTGTTCTTCAAACATTTAATGAACATAAATATACACAATATTTAAACAGTGCATTACCTATAAGATAATGTGAAAAAGCACATTACCAAGGAGTTAACTGATTTAAATGACCTATGTCAGTTGGACCTACTGTTCTGTGTCTTCTTTTCAGGTAAAGGACTTATCTCCAGACACACTTCTCCAACAGCATGATGATTTGGATTTGGCTTTGGATAGCTGTTACAGTGGAGATACAGTTGTTATTTTTCCAGGAGAATATCAAGCTGTAAATCTTGCTTTATTGACTGATGACATTGTTATAAAGGGTTAGCAAGGCATCCTTTTTAATCTTTTAATAGCAATGTATTCTGGAACAAACTCTATATTATAAACATGGTTAATCAGATTGCTAGAAATTAGAACAATTTTGCATTTCATGAAAATCCCGTATGTGCCTTTTCCAATTAATATTTTCTCACCTGTCCAGTGTGGGCTTCTAGGTGGCTTGGTGGTAAAAAATTCAGCTGCCCATGCAGAAGATGCAGGAGATGAGGGTTCAGTCCCTGGGTTGGGGAGATCCCCTGGGGAGGAAAGAATACTGCCCACTCCAGTATTCTTGCCTGGATAATCCCATGGACAGAGGACCCTGGTGGGCTACAGTCCATGGGGTCACAAAGAGTCAGACACGATTGAGCAACTGAGCATGCACGCGCACGTGCACCTGTCCAGTAGTATATTATCTGTACAGATTACCTCATTTGGACATACTGTACCAGAGCAGATCAGTGAGACTGCTTCCCCATGATAAAGTCAGAATTAAAAAAAAAAAAACCTGCTCACAATATTTTCCATCAGCTCTATTTTTTACCTAAACTACTTTTTTCTCTTCTTTCTCCACAGCATTTCATATTACTTTAGTAGAAAACCCAAATGTAAATAACTTTTTAAAATATAACTATTAAAATATACTCAGTATTTTCTCTAAAAGCTTAATTCTACGGAAACTTACTAAACTAGAAGTAAAAAAGCAGAGTTTACTAAACTTCCTCTAGATTCTGAACATATTTAGTGACTTTAGTTCTGCCCTTTTACTCTAAGGTTATTCCCATTGTCTGGCCAAAAGACAAGACAGATGACTTAAACTTTGCTATCATTTCAAAAATTGAGCATAATTTCCACTAGATTTTGATGACTGTAATGTTCACTTTGCTGAACTATCTGGGTAATAAGGATATCTGTTAATTTTAAAAATTTGTTGTCTTTAATATACGACCCCTTTTTGGATAGATGTTAAACTTAGACGATTCCGACGACTACTAGAGCAAAGTTACAGACACAATTACAATAATCTTATAACCTAATTCAAGAGTCTCTGCCAGTCTTTTTTATTATGGTTTCGAAACCCGGTTTTATGGTAAGATACTTTCTGTATGTTACACATTTTGTAGATTGCTGCTCACTATGTAATATAGGGAAATATGTAGTGGAATGAGTGTGTTAAGGACCATAGGTACATTTAGGTTGATTATAAACCCAGATTCTTCCATCATGGCATCAAAATAAGGAAACAAGACTACATTATAGTTAAGCATCTAAATGGTTGATTGATAATTACAAATGTTACTTGTAATAGCAAGTATTACTGAATGACTAACGGGCTTTAAGCTTTGGAAGTACTCATTTAATTATGTATTTTTGTCCCTATAAATCAGGAATTGGAAAGAGAGAGGAAATTATGATTACTTCTGAACCTTCTCATGACAGTTTTGTGGTGTCCAAAGCTGCTAATGTGAAACTAATGCATCTATCTTTGATACAACAAGGGACAGTTGATGGTATTGTGGTGGTAGAGTCTGGTCACATGACTCTAGAAAACTGTGTATTAAAATGTGAAGGAACAGGAGTATGTGTTCTTACAGGGGCTGCTTTGACTATTACAGACAGTGAAATAACTGGTGCCCAGGTATTTTATTTTATAAAATTTATGGCTTTATTTGGCTGTATATAACTTTGAGTGATCTTAATATGTAAACAGAAGGTACCAATTGTTTTATCTTTGAATGGAATTATAATTAAGCTTGGAAACTGATAAAAGTAAATTAAACAAGAACAAGTACAAGCATGTCATTTTATACACTTAGTATACTTAGGAAAGTGAAATGCCAAAGTAAGAAATTAGTTTTGTTGATGTGTGCTTTTTAAAAATATCAGGAATCAGTGGTTATAAACAGATTATGAGTCAGGTTAACAGATTTTAGCAGCATTATGAAGGATTTAAAGTACATTAATTTTTATAACTACTGAGAATAATTGCTGTTAAGAGATCTTCCCTTCCAAGACGTGATTCTGGTGGGTGGAGAGCAATGTAATGGTCCATACAACTTCAGCCTTCCTATAGGTCTAATGATTCTTTGACACAGAGTTTGTTTTCAGTGTTTTAAACATTATTTCCACAATAAATTGTACCATTGTATTTTCATCTAACTTAATATGTTTAGACTGCTAATATAGAACTACATTTTTCAAGTCTAAAGAAAATTTTGGAGGTGTACATATGTTTTGTAGATTGTTTTATTTGCTTTTAATTTACAGGGTGCTGGTGTTGAATTGTATCCTGGGAGCATAGCCATCTGGAAAGAAATGAAATTCATCACTGTAATAACCTCAGAACCTGTGACAGTTCAAAAAGCACCTTAGGTGGAGTTAATATGAAGGTATTCTCATATTTTTTAACATAAGAATTATAAATATTATAAAGATACCAAAATATTAGCTTCAGCCTTAAATTTTAGTCTGTTAAGTATGGTACAAGCAATTAAAATACTGTTTAGATGATAGTTGACAGGAAACAAATTTAGTCATAATAATTTCAACTTAAATTCTTAGTAAATTACTTTGAATATGAGAAAGGGGTAAGTTCTTTTTAGATTTTGTTTTCATTCAGCCAGACTTGTAGTATTAATACATTTGGCTAAGCAAATAAAGAGGATAAATATATAAAGAAATAGTTAAAAGTCATTCAAAAGTTGTAAAATAATTTAAGCTAACCAATTAAAACATAAATAGCAATAATTTGTAAGTGAAATGCTTTCCCATTCTTTTCCACTTATGCAAATTCTACCTTTCTAGGTCCCTCTCTCGACTTGCGTAGTTAACGATAAACTTGAAAACTTCATATACTCTTTCCTCAAACATTTTTGTAGTTAATATTACATTAATCCAGTGTGAGGAAAATAACACTTGTTCAAAACTGAGATTCAGTTGTTTTAAGGAAATGTGTGAGCTCAAGAATTAAGTTCTAGAGTTTATGAAATGTTCATTAGTTTATATTTTTATAGAAATTACTGAAAACCCAATTTCCTTGAATAATTTAACAGGTTCTTCCAGCACCCAAATTGAAGATGACTAATAATCATATTTACAACAACAATGGCTATGGAGTAAGCATTCTTCAACCAACTGAACAGTTTTTTATTGTAGCAGAAGAAGCCCTCAACAAAGGGGCTGCTTCAGGAGATAAAAGAGATGATAATATGCTCTCCAAAGTAATGCAAAATCTGAATTTGGAAATGAACAATAATAAAATAGAAGCAAACTTAAAGGGGGATATTAAAATAGTAACAAGTTGAAGCATCTGGATTTAAAGTTTTAATTTGAGATATTTGTTTAATAAATCTCATATCCCACAGAAATGGTCATTTTGATTAAATTCAAATTTTATTTAATTACAAAAATTAAATATTTAAGGGCTTCCCTAGTGGCTCAGCCGGTAAAGCCTCTGCCTGCATTGTAGGAGACCCTAGTTTGAGCCCTGGGTCGGGAAGATTCCCTGGAGAAGGAAATGGCAACCCACTCCAGTATTCTTGCCTGGAGAATCCCATGGACAGTGGAGCCTGGCAGGCAGCAGTCCGTGGGATCACAGAGTTGCACACAGCTGGGTGACTAACACCCACTAGGTGAGCTAACCTGGTTGTATTTAATGCTCTCTCACTATAGAGTCATTTTAATGTTTTTTTAAAATGTCTTTGAAATATCGCACAACCTAAAAGCTAAATGGTAATACCATCACCACCCATTCCAAAAGCAAACATGGTTTAAAATTCTTTAAATTTTTTGGTCACACCATGGGACAAGAGAAATCTTAGTTCCCTGACCAGGGATTGAACCCAAGCTCCCTGCACTGACAGCATGGAGTCTTAACCACTGGACCACCAGGAAGTCCTTGAATATTACTTCTTATAGCCTTAGTCCAATAAGCAGCATTAGGTTTTTTATGTAGTTTCTGGCCAATTTATGGTCAATTCCTGATTCATTCCTACATATCTGTGCAGGTAACTGGAATAAGATAACCTATGCCCCCCGCCAGAACCTAATCACACAGCTCTGAGTGCAAATTAAGCTAGAAAACCTTTAAATTGGATTGCCATGTGTGCTCTACAGCAGGGTTTTTTTGTTTTGTTATTTTTTAGATTGTTTTGCTTTACAATACTGTGTTTTGCTATACATTGACATGAATCAGCCAGGAGTGTACATGAACTCCCAATCCCGACCCCCACCGCCCCCCTCCCGCCCTGGTCTTTTTTACTAAGCACAATTTACATTAATTTCAGGATATAAAAGGAAATAAGCACAGGCTTCAGCCCTTCATCTTTCCTCTGCAAACTATCTGCAATTGATCAGCCCTGGGATTTCTTTGGAAGGACTGATGTTAAAGCTGAAACTCCAATACTTTGGCCACCTCATGCGAAGAGTCGACTCATTGGAAAAGACCCTGATGCTGGGAGGGATTGGGGGCAGGAGAAGGGGACAACAGAGGATGAGATGGCTGGATGGCATCACCGACTTGATGGACGTGAGTTTGAATGAACTCCAGGAGTTGGGTGATGGACAGGGAAGCCTGGTCTGCTGCAGTTCCTGGGGTGGCAGTCAGACGCGACTGCGTGACTGAACTGAATTTAGAAGTGACCCTGTTACTATAATCTCTTAAGGTTGAGAGAATTTAATAAATGTTCCTCAGTATTTCACTGAATAGCTTTTTAAACACAAGGTTGCCTTTGCCAAATGACATAAAAAGTAATTTGAGGCCGCCTTAAGAAAAAGCCTGTTTATAATCAATGAGCTGTCAAAGTGGGGATATTCCTTTCCAATTCTCTACTTCCTTGTTTCTTCCAAAGAATAAGTGATGGACAGACCCTTTTGAGAGTGAACAGAAAGCAACAGCCTTGCATGAACAAGCTTCTCAATCATTGGTCACCTGCCTCCTTTTGGTTGCTTCCATTGGTTTCCAATTACTTCAGTCCTTCTTCAGAATACAGTTCCTCCTGCCCCATTCTGAGTTCACTGAAGCATACACAAAGCATTTTTAAGATTTTCTAAGAACTTTGATATTTTCCTCCCTCTTTTGCCTTCCCATCCTTTTTTCTCTCCACCCTAACATACTAAATGAGGCTTCAGTTCAGTCGCTCAGTTGCATCCAACTCTTTGCAAATCCATGAACCGTAGCACACCAGGCCTCCCTGTCCATCACCAACTCCTGGAGTCCACCTAAACCCATGTCCATCAAGTGGATGATGCCATCCAGCAATCTCATGCTCTGTTCTCCCCTTCTCCTGCCCTCAATCTTTCCCAGCATTAAGGTTTTTTCAAATGAGTCAGCTCTCCACATCAGGTGGCCAAAGTATTGGAGTTTTAGCTTAACATCAGTCGTACCAAACACCAATTTATTATCTGTAGGTTATATTTATATTCTATAGGTTGCGGTCTGGCATGGGTCCCACTGGGCTTAAAATCAGTTATTTCTGGATGTTCTTGGGGATTTGTTTCCTTGTTCACTTGAGTGTTGGCACAATTATGTTGCTGTGGTTGTAGGATTGAGACCTGTAGTCACCTGGGGGATACTCCCAGCTTCTAGTGACCAACTGCATTTGGGTTGTCTTCTGTCCTCCATCTTCAAAGCCAGGAACAACAGAATGAGTCCCTTTCTTGCTTTCAATTTCTGCCTCCCTGACCCAACTCTTCTGTCCCTTCCCTTCCACTTTTAACAACTTGTGGTTAGATTGAGCCCACCTGGATAATCCAGGGTAATGTCCCCATCTCCAGTCTTTAACTTCAGTTACACCTCCAAAGCCCCTTTTGCCATGCAGGACACACATTCTCAGGCTCTGGGAATTAGGATGTGGACATCTTTGAGGGGCCATTCTGCTTACCACCTATCTTAATTTTCTAAGTCAAGGGATGACAAATTCTAATCCACTCCTCTCAAATGGGATTTAATTCAGTTTTTTCTGCTGTGTCTCACCCTTCTGTACACATACCTGGCTGGCCTGCTAGACTAGTTTTGGAGTACAGGCACTGGGTCCCAGTAACCACTGTATTCCACACTGCACTGTGCATTGCAAGGAATAAAGTTAACTTTTAAGGACTGCTACCAATGGGTCTCTGCTTATGCAGAGAAATGAGTTTATTCTCTGCTTATGCGGAGAAACAATGCAGGACTGTTAAGGATATTTCATCATAGTTGCTGGGGATGGTAATGTTAGGATTTTGGATGTGAAGGCTGGACAAATCAAGACGAAGAGAGTGGTGTTGGTGTACAAGGAAAAGGGATGAATTAGAAACCCTTTTTCGTAAGGGGTTTTGGTAGCAGCTATGGTAGTCTCAACTAAAGTAAGAACAGAATGGGAGCCGTAATACGAGAGTCTCTTGTCAATTTATTAGAGCATGAAGTGGCAGGTGGCTACAAACCGAAGGACTGAAAAGGACTCCTCAGCAGCACAAGGTACACGAAGTTGCTAACTCTTTCTTTGTGAGACACACAAGATGCAGTTAATTAGGGGTTTTTCTCCAGTTTGGAAAGTTTTGTTTCTGGACAGCACTCTATTGTTCACTAAGCAGTTTGTTTACAAAGGCCTGATGCACAGAAAGAAAATCTCAGCTGGAGATACAGATTTGAGAGTCTATAAATAAACTGGACTTATCAGCAGTTAACCTTTGAAGGTAATCCACGGGAAGAGGATTTTGAAAATGTCACTAAGACAAAATATAAACTGTCCAGGATCATTCACATCAGCAGCATTAAGATATGAACTCAGTTCTGTCTAATCGAAAAACTCTGTAATCTCTACTATATTATGCTACTGAAATGAGAAATGTGAAAATTCACTGGAAACAAAGTATATATTAAGTGTATAAATGTATCCAGTAAAATAACCCAGCTTAACAAATATCCTTTGAAATACATGTTAATGTAGTTATTTGTCAAACACCTAAACATTATGCACTGGTGAAGCTTCACTTACCTTAGTTTTTTGGATTAATTTTTAAATTTTAATTAAAATTAATTTTAATACTGGAAGCTACTAACCAGGAAAGACCAAGCTGACCTTGGTCTTCGATTTTTCAAAGACAAAGGTTGGGAAAAAGTAAAAATACTCAGTCCTAGGTCAAAAGTTTTATTCAGGTACAGAGATTCATGTCAATTGGGTACCGGCCAGTACTTAACACAAGAATAACAGCATTCCAAGGCTATTTATTCTAACTACTGTAGGTAATGACATCAGTTGCTGTAGTTATGAAATGAAGTAGTTTTCCCCCTGACGTTTAAAACTAATGAATGTAATTAACTGGCATTGTAGAATTATTCTAATGTGTAAGATCAACAATTAACTATACATGGCCAGTATTCAATGTAATACTTTATTTTCTATTGTATTAAACTAAAGTCAAGAAAATATCAAGTATTTAAAGACAATTCTCAACTCCTGAAAGAAAAAAAATACAAACTGTGGTACCTTTATTATAGATTATATTTTACATAATATAAACAAAATCACTAATGTAACTAAATGTCTAGCAGTTTAAGCTACAATGAACTACAGAACAGGTGGAAAATGGGTTTACTCACTGGCAGCAAATAACTTGAGCAAATGGGTAGCATGCTTTTTTTTAAACTGTCTATGCATAGACACTGACATAACTAAATTTTAATAGCCTCCACCTCCTCTTCCTTGTCCAAAGTAACCACCCCCATAGCCCCCTCTGCCACCTCCTCGCTGGAATCCTCCAGATCCTCGGTATCCTCCTCCACTCTCCCCTCTGTAGTCTCCTCCTGACATACCTCTATAGCCACCTCGGGAAAGCCCTCTAAAACCGCCACCGCCGCCGCCACCACCACCGCCACCACCTCCAACATAGCTTCCCCGAAAGGAGTTGGAGCCACCCCCATAGCCACCGCCACTGTAGCCTCCTCTCCCACCATAGCCTCCACCACCTCCGTAGCCTCCAGTGCCATAGCCTCCAAGGCCATAGCCCCCACCACTGTAACTAGAACCTCCCCTTCTATATCCACTTCCATTGTCATAACGAGCCATCTTGGGAGGACGGGGACCATCTCCATACCTAGGAAAAGCACAAAACCACCACTTTAGCAAAGCATCCTGAACACTTCTCAACTAGTCACAAAGTATTAACATTTAGTCATATTTGAATATTTAGTACACAAAGGGTATACAGCCAAATGCACAAATTAAGCTGAAATGAAATGACTACTAAACTCCAAGATAGACACTGCTGCTGCTGCTGCTGCTAAGTCGCTGCAGTCGTGTCCGACTCTGTGCGACCCCATAGATAGCAGCCCACCAGGCTCCCTCGTTCCTGGGATTCTCAGGCAAGAAGACTGGAGTGGGTTGCCATTTCCTTCTCCAAGATAGACACAAGAGGAGGCATATCTATAAATATCTGTTTTTCTAAAGTTCTTACTGGTCATTCTAAAAATCTTAACATTTTGGCATGTGCTTACAACTTTCACTCATTTCAAAAAATGGCATATAGTAATAATGGAAAAGTAATAATTTGACCTGGCAATAAATTATTTGACCTTTACCACAAAATATTTTCCTGTATCAACTCTGAAAAATGTTTTTGCAAAATGCCTTTTGGTAATTTACTTACATCTAAATCAGCTTCATGTGCCAAAGAAAGGAGGGTAATGAAAAACTGCAGAAAATCAAGATGTCTCACCAAAATGTCAATTTAACATACCCCAATCTGCTCATTTCTCCTGTGCAGCTTTTCTTAGATAGTAGCATTACCAATTCAGCTGCTGTCCAAGCCAGAAACATGGTGGGATCTATCTTCATTCCCTCACTACACTGCTCTCCCCATTTTAATTCATCACCAATACTTACTGACTCTATTGCAAATCTTTCTGATCTAGTTACTTTTCAATTCCCTTGACTATAATTCAGACCACCATTTTATTCACACAACCTAACCTCTTTATTTCTACCCCCTCCTTACTAGTTTTGTCCTTCACAGAGCAGCTTGTATGTGAAGCCTTCTTGATCACCACTCCTTCCTGACAAAAGTTATATCTCCTAAACATCTATGAGTACTGCATTTATACCATGCCTAGGACATGTATTTTCCATCTTTCTTTCTGAAGATTCTTTCTCAATTATTCTATACAACTGACCTTGTGGGCAGACCACAGTTATGAGTGCACCGTTTCAGGAGCCATCCTGTCTGCCTGAGAATCCGACTCTACCATTCACTAACTGGAAGATCTTGGGTTTTAACTTCCCTGTGCTTGGTTTATTCATTTACATTAAAAGGGATAATGATCTACCTACATCACAAGTGGATTAAGTATGGTGGTGGTGAAGTCGCTCAGTCGTGTCTGACTCTTTGCGACCCCATGGACTGTAACCTACTAGGCTTCTCCGTCCATGGGATTCTCCAGGCAAGAATACTGGAGTGGATTGCCATTTCCTTCTAGCAAATATCGAAAAGCACTTAACACAGTGTGCCACACCTAAGTATTATGTTTGATTAATTCAAAGGAAAAGTTAACTCAGTTATAACCAAAATGGAATGCCAGAAATCCATAAAGCACACAGCATTTCTGTATAGTAAGTTAACACTTTAAAATCAAATGCAATAAATAAATAAATAAAACCAAATGCAGTTAAATGATTTTTGATGGGGAGACTGAAAATATTTTTGAATGACAAATTTTAATGACTGTATATTAGAGATTGTTATTTTAACACATTTTTGGGGTGTGACTTGTAGCTATGTTCTTAAAAGATACATGAAGTGTACTGATGTAGAATGTCGTTAACACCTGCAACTGAATCACAAATGATTCAACAAAAGTATGTGTGTAATATAGATATCAAAGCAAGTGTCACAAAACGCTGACAATCATTGAAAAACTGAGGCAAATAAAACATTTTAGATTAAACTCTGATGCTTTTCATTTGAAGCAGCAGCAATTTAAGCCCTCATCATTTTTCCTGTAGAGATGGCAAAGCAGTTCTGTGGGAAGAGGACTGTCTGGGCCTGTCGCTTTTTTTCCTGTCATGGGACCTATCCTGGACTCTCTATGTATTTCCAAGGTCTCTTTCTATCTCTAGCATGCACTGGTGTTAACATATCATTAACACTCTTTCTCTGAATGTGTTAACCAGAACTAAACATTTAGAATGTGTATAGAATTTTAACTTAAATAACAAGACCTCCATAAACTAAATGTAGAGTAAGATTACTGTCTCTTCTGCTTAGTTCAAAGCAAAGTTACTGTGGTACCCACCGTGTAGTGCCAATCATAAGGTTGATACCAGCAGCCGAGGGCCGAGAGATCTGGCGGATTGTGTTCAGCATACGTTCATTAACAGGATCCAACTGGCTGATGATACCAGGCTGTTTGGTTACTTCAACAACCAGAGCCTCCATGGCTGCTCGAAGAGCAGTGATACAGGCAGCAGCTTCATGAGATATCTGCAGTCTGATCCTAAATTAGGGAAAATGATTAAAAATGAGAGGAGGCACACACAGAAAAAGACTATTATCTCCCAATTTCACCCATGGCAAGTGATGGGATAAATTTAACTTCTTTTCCAAGTAACAATACTTTCAACAATCTTAACGGCCCTAGATTTAGCAAACACAGGTATGAAGAGTAACAATAAGCTAAACCAACTTCTTAAATTTCACTGCTAGCTACTGGCAGGAGTTGTGAACCATGAAGTCTACCAAGTGAAGTATGCTTAGCAATATAGATCACTTCAGCCTCCAATGAAAGAATGAAACAAGAGGCTCAAAGTTCTGTAAATTTTCATGAATATGACTGAGCCTACTAACCATTAAGTTCTGTTCAATTCTGCCAAGTGCTTACTACACAGACACCACTAGTCTCTAGGCAATATTGAAGTGTACATAAAAAAGAGGCATCCAAATTCCAATTAGATTCTAACTCCTTAGTGTGGTATTCATGGCAGTGGATGGGGCTCCAATGAATAATGACAACCTTTCTGGCACCAGGAATCGATTTTTGTGGAATAAACTTTTTCTGGTGGTGGGGATGGTTTGGGATGATTCAAGTGCATTACATTTACTGTGCATTGAATTTCTATTATTACTACATCAGCTCCACCTCAGATCATCAGGCATTAGATCCCAGAGGGTGGGCACCCCTGATTTAATCCATCTGCCTCTATAAGTATAATCAATTCAAGACTTCACTATCAACTACAAATCATAAGCCTAGGATATACTGCTCTCTAAGAAAAGACAGTGTTACAAAACACATTGTTTATGCCATCGAATTCTGCCATATTTCACAAATAGATCAACAGCTGAATTCCACTGCATTTCAATTCTAAGAATTCAGGTGAGTTCACATCTGAAAATCCATACCAGTCGTCTACAACCACAAGCTGTCCATCAGACATAACTTTCTTGGAGGCAAAGAGAAGCAGCTGCAAGGGGGTAACTAAAGTCATGCCTTTAGCAGAGATGGCCCGAGTTCGAATCTGAAGATAAAGAGCAAGAGGAGAAAGTTGACATTCCAACTGTCAATCAACTACCATATAATAATAATGAACTAAAACCCATGTTCCCAATACACATTAAAGTAATCTGAATTTTAAATGTAAAAGTTTTCTAAACCTCTCTTTTCTTACCTTTTCACCAAATACAAAGAAGGGAGATGGGTACTTCATGTCTTGGCTGCTAAAAGGACAATTAACAGATGACTTGTGGATAAGTGCATTACGCCCTTCAGTGGTGAGAATCTTTCTCTTTTCCTTATGGTAACACACATTGGGGTACACACCAAAAGCCAGGAGAGAGATAACAACATCCAGATTATTGTCTGGTCCAGTGTTAGTAAACACTTGTGTCAGTAAACACTCTGTAAAGAGGAAGGAGATTAAAACAAAAATAAAGTATCTGGCTAATTCTAACATTGAATTTACCAAAATTAAATGACCATTGTAAGAATTAACTCCTCTCTCATTCTCTTTTTCAAATAACCCATCTAACTGCCTCTGTTCTTAGCATTCTCACACTCAGATTAATGCAAGGAGAAATTCTGCTGAGTCTTCACAATTTTAGTAAAATTAAAATGTCTGTTTTCTTTTGTAGACACAACTAAGCTTGAAGTATTTAAAAACAAATGCCCCAATTAACCATCTCCTCTCAGATGAGAGCTAGACTGGTATGACCAATGTTCCACCTGCTGCTCTTAAAAAGCTGTTCCTTCTACCGAAGATGAAATGATGACCAACAGGAACACACTAGAAAAACGCTGATGTTTTCACCCAAACAATGCTTATGCCCAGCCCATCACATGGAAAGTATGATGGTAAGAGTGTGGATAAGCTTTGTTCCAAAAAGTCTATATACCAGTCTTACAAACTTCTGAACTGAATGAGTATGGACAAATAATTTAAACCTCTGGCCAGCTGTTTCACCTGTAAAATGAGGGTCATATCCGCATCTCAGGCATTCTGTAAAGAGTCTATCATACAAAAATGTCCTATTTTCCTTTGATTTTTGAAAGTATAATTTAGTCAGTTTACAACAGAAGAAAAATGTTTAGTTATTTAGATATGGCCCAGAAGGTAGTCCTTCTGTCTCTCAACTAGCTGTTTCTGGTTATGTGTTCCAATTCTCAATGTTTCAGAAAATTAACTGTCTCAATCTAGTTGGAGAAGTACAATAGTTCAAATTCACACGAGAAATGAACAGCTGGATTACTATTCCAATATCAGATATCAAAGTCCTCTATGATTAGCTGTCCATTAAAACTTACTCAAAGCCAATTAAAATTTAATGCAATAGTTTACTTCACATCTAAGAATGAACAGATCAGCAAATTAATACATCACTTCACAAACCACTACCTGAGGTTAATTCAACAAACTGCTCATTCTAGAAGTACAAAAAGCTAGGCCTATGTTTTTAACAAAGTAAATGGATTAGAAATAAAAACACACCCTTCCACCTAAAAGACAGTGATGTGTAACTGATTCACTTTGCTGTACAGCAGAAACTAACACAACACTGTAAATCAACTACAATCCAATAAAAACAAAACCTCCCAAAGCAGCATAACTCTCAAAACATCTATTCATCATCAGTGTACAAAACTGTAATTTGAACATTATAAGCTTTTGCATCCTTAAAAAAATTCAATTAATGTAAAAAACTGATTATCACCAGAGTTCAAAAAACTAAGAAATAGCTAGGAATACAAAAAAAGCAAAAGCCTTATGTTTAAAGCTAAAATATACTGGACTGTCAATGTGAATGTATAATATTAAGGTACTTTAGATATGAGAATCTTACCTTCTGGAAATCCAGAATTAATGAGAATCTCTTTGAGCTGAACTTTGGCTTCCCAGGTCATTCTTAGTGTTGCCATATTGAGTCTTTTGTGCTCACAAAAACGTATCTCTGCTTCTTCTCCACCCATTCTAAACAAACAGGTTAAGAAGTTATGCTCAAAGCTTAAAGAACTAGATACAGATTACAAACTAGACAGTTCATTCAAATCTTACAAATCTTTGTCTTTCAAGCCCATACCTGCATCATCCCAAGCCTGGAATACTGATAAAAGGGCCACATGATCAGAAAATCGGTTTCCAGCAAAATTTCGATGGATATAACCCAGTCGCTTCCCTTCACTGATGAATGGCTCTGGAAAGCAGGTGGCTGCAGAGATGGTGCAAATAGCGTCTCCCACACTGAAAGAGATGGGAAAACTCGGTCCAAACCACATTCCTGTTCCAGCAACTCAGCAGTACAGTCAATTGTGAGTCAGGGTATTAGCTATCATATTGCTTTTTTAGTACTGAAGTTGGTTTAACAAAGAATTTTACAGCTGCTCTCCAGATGCAAAAAGAAAAAAACAAAATGAGCTTTGATGTTAATGGATGCTTATTTACCATAAACTGACCAAGTATTATATTTTCCTTTCCCATTCTCCCTCATTTTACTAAATCTCTTAATCTTCAAAATTTGTGAACAAAATATACCTGTTTTCCTAACCTTTCTCTTTCTTGGACAGCTGCTTAACCTCCTAGAGGAAATGCATTTCTCTTGATAAATCTGTGCTCTTCGTCTCAACAAGTTAGACCCAGGTATCCATCTACTAGAACAGTCTCTTCTCATTTCACACTGTGCTCAGTATCTGAAGTATGCCACTTCTCTACTGAGAATATTTAAGTTTTCTCTTCTATTTGGGCCCACCCTGTTTTTACTGGGAAGGGGATAAAATTCTGAAACTGTTTTACCATTTAGCTGTAAGCAATAAAACAAAGCACTTACTAGAAAATACACCCCATTATCATCATTTTGCCAAAACGAGGCTCAATGGGGAGTTTAGCCAGGATTCGTCCTAGAGGAGTCAACTCATCATTGGCATCTAACGCATCAAGCTCTGTGGGGAGAGATTTCTTCGTGAGCAGAGACAGTAACGAATACCCCTCAAGCCCGGCAAAGATGAAACTAACTAAGTTTCAGATACTGACTGAAGTTTTCATCATTTATCAAGCCAACTGCCAGCATCACGCCCATATCAACAATTCTCTTCACTCAGAAACACAACAAATTAATGAAGAAAGCACCAGAATTAGGCCCTGTAGGCTGTAAAGCTGAGTACCATCCATGAGAAGTCTGTAAGTCCAGCAATAACTGTAATAGGTGCATAAAACATGCTGTAACAAGTCTGACACCATCTGTTAATTTTTAGAAAGAAATGAAATCTGGAGAATAAATTTCTGAAGTTCACATAGCAGATGAGCATGAGATTAAAAATTCAAATTGGCTCCAATGTTCTTATTTTTTCCCACTATACACTGTTTCTCTAAGTGTGATTAGAAAACATAGAGGTTCTAAGAGATGTACATAAAATGCTGTGGGCATCATGAATAATTCACTGTCTGATCTTAAATACTGGTTAAGAAACAACATCTGCCTTTTCTCCATTTTTTTCCCAAATGAGACTCATATTACCCCTTTCTTACCTTATATTGCTCATTTTATATACTGATCATACTAAGTACATTAAACAACACTGGAAGTTTTATTATCACAGTCCTATGGACTGTATCCTCTTCTTGACTCCTTTGTGAAGTGTTATTTGTCAGGACAAGACAGATGGTTTAATTCACATGAGTTAGGCAGATTTGTGAGTACCTCTAAGTGTGTGCTCTGCTTCAATCACAGCATCCAAAGGCGGAGGTTCAATTGCCTTGGCCAAAAACTGGCCAATTCCTCCCAAACGCAGAAGTTTTATGCTCAAAGCAATTTCATGCAATGGTGTTCGGAACATCTCTGGTGTCATGTGGGTTTCAAGTCTAAGAGAAAATAAGCATAAAATAACCATCTTCTTTTGTGTACACACGTTTAATTAACAAAAACCTTGCAGAGAGTAATCAGGCCCTTCCCTCATCCTTCCACAATTACCAACCAACACTTATATAACTATTTGTAATAAAGATTCAGAGGGACCATCTGGAGGTGAAAGCAAACATTTCTGGCAAGACTTAGATCAGCTTAAATTAGGTTTACATAAACACATATAGCATACCTATACTTTATCTTACAGAAAAAAGAAAAATCTCAGATTATTCATGCTGTTACTAGCTATGAGCTGATTTTACTCCAAGATGTTTCTTCAGTTCAAGGGAGAATCCAACCTTTAAAAAGAACTAAGTATCATGTTGCAGCCAGTTGCCTGCAATAATTTCTGATGCTCAAATAAACCTACATTTACAATTACTAGGGAGCCATAATACCAGTATAAAAACAAATCAAAGCTCTGATTTGTATTCAGTGTGTTATATACATCTAGACCTAAATTAGTCTGGCCCACAATTCTTCATTGTGGTAAATAACATACACCCCAAACTTACCTTTATTAACAACTTATTAAAGCTCATGTACACCACACTGATTTCCAGAAAACATACAACTAAATAGATATCTTAAGTCTATAATTCAAGGACAGTATTTTTTATTTAAAAAAATTGGGCGGGGGGGAGGTTGTGGGGGGCACACAGGGAATACAACTAGATTTGCAGAGCCAACAAACTGCGAAGATGGTGCACTCTCGCCCCAGAGATGCTATTAAAGCAACTGGCCTCATCCACCAACATTCCCCAGAAGACTTTGTGGGATGAATGGAAATGGACAAGGCATTGACAGACTTGGATTTCAGCCCTGGAGAAGTCTGCTAAGCTCCTTAGGCTCTGGTTTCCTTAGGTGAACAATGCCCTCTGTCTCTCACACACATGAGGCAGATTATATGACAGAGGTGATGTGCTGGGTGGTTGAGGGGTCTATAAACACAAAAGGGTTATTATTTTAACATATTTTTTCAGAAAGCTAATCATTTCATAAATATCAGTACTCCCTATGTGGTGCCTGAATAATGCACATATATCCTTTTTGGGGGGGTGGGGGACATGTCATGCTTTTAAAAGATTATCAATCAACAGTATACCAGTATCAAATATGCCACTGTTGATAATTTCTAATTTCATCTCATTCTCACCATAATCTTACATCTAAGCTAAGTTTCCTTAAATGAACTTAACTGAAAGCAGTATGTACTGAGTTCATTAAGTCATGTCAGGGCAGAGGCACGAGCGGGGCTGTGTGAGTAAAAAGGCTGAAAGAAAACCTTCCTTCTTCACTTAAGAATCGGTCTCACCTCTCAAAACGAGCCCGGCTGCAGAGGTGAAAGCAGAATCCAGGGCGCACGCGGCCAGCCCGTCCTTTCCGCTGCTCAAGGTTTGTTTTAGATGCCCACACTGTAGCGTAATTGGTCATATTGTTGTGAGCAGTGAACAGCTTCACCTTTTGCCTAAACAGGAATGGGCGGTTAATTCTAAAACTCACATGACTACCAATCCATGGCCATTATGTTTCCACTAAGTGGCAGGTCTTCCAGATAGTTAGGCCTACCTGCAGTGTCTGTCTGTGAGCAGCACCAAGAATCTGACTGCACTCTCTAAGCTGCCAACCTACTATGAGGTGATACAACACACACGTGCCACTTGCCAGCTGGATGATCTTGGCCAAGTTACTCATCTTTCTGTGACTCATTTTCTTCATCTGAAAATGTGTCTAATACTAGCACCTACCCAGTGTTTTTACATTTTGTAAATTAATGAACATACAGCATTTAAACAGGATATGGCACGTATAGGTAACTAAGTGGTAATTATTCAAGCCAATTCTATTCCAAAGTTTCTAACTGTGAGGCAACCTATGATCCAAAGACCATGTACTAGACCGGAATATGCAGTACTTCTAATGAGCTCACCAAGCACCGCCAGCAGGGTGCTTTTGGAGCCCTGTAGCAAACTCCGGATTTGTCAATGTCACACATAGGCAGCTGTCACTAAATGACTGAGGTTGGCCTGACATGGGCACTGGAAAATCTTTTTCAACTTCCAGGACAGGCTTAGGGACTACACAGAGAAGACAAGAAGCACAAGCTGGCTAGACAGAACCACGCTCTGACGTTTCTGTCCTCTCTGTGTATTACTTTATGTAACACAGTGCCTCCCTAGCTGTTTCCTAGGCCATCTCATACAAATACAAGTCCTAAGTGAGTGTCCTACAAGTAGGACATTTGTCACAACCTAAATACTGGATATCTTTAACACCAAACAGCTCACTATTGTACTGCAGTTGTCAATGGAAACACCCAATGGCATATGAGAAAAACACCAGCAGATAAAAACAGTGAGAAGCAGACAGAAGCTAACACTAAGCTCTGTCACTTTCTACCATAACTGATATGATGATCAACACCAAGAATCACTCAGTAGCCTATAACTCAGTACATACAGATATAGTACAGTAATTTTGATGGTAAAAGAATACAGTTTTAAAAATCAAGTGTTCTGATTCTGTTAACTGACTTTAGACACTACATAGAACTTTCTAAAGACTTCTTATATCCCAAGCAATGGGTTCCTTGTGAACTTACTTGCAGGAGTCAATGACATAAACAACATCATTTATGGTAATGCTTGTCTCAGCAATATTTGTGGACAAAATAATCTGTGAAGAAATAATATTTAAAAAATTACACTTAGGAAAATATTTTATTATGTACTCAAAAAGAATGATCTGCCTATGTAGTGACAACAGAATTACAAAAAAAAATTTTTTTTAATCACTCAATGACTGGATAACTGGAAAAACTACTCAATTCATGAAGAAAAGACCTGTGTTTTTCTTCCTCAATTGAGATCATTTACAACTTTTTTGGACAGCTCTTTGAAGGTCTGTCTCATTTAATATCTAAGGCACTTGCAACCCTGTTACCTTGGTTACTCCACTTGGTACTGGATCAAATACTTTGCGCTGCTCCTCTCGCGGAATCTGAGAATGCAGAGGTAGAATCTGATACCGATGGCTTCCTGTAACAATATGGAAAAGTTCAGGTCTTAAAAAGGAGCCTAGTTTAAAACTGCCTACATTATGTACTTTTTAACCAAAAATTGATACATTAAACTTTGTTTTCACATACTGGCTAGGGAACAAGCAAAATCATTCATTTCCCACTCCCAAGTAGTTGAAAATTCAAGAAAGACTCATACCAAAATGTGGATTCATTTCCAAATGCTTCTGCATAGTATAAATCAAATTCCAGCCAGGCAGAAAGACCAACACCGCCCAGGAACATTAAGGGTCTCAATGTACAGAAGAAGAGCTTCAATGAGTTCAAAAGGAGTTTCCTTTTCATTCAGTTGAGCCATGCTTATCCTTGTTTCTGCCCCATATTCATCACCACAGATCAGGTTGCAATTTGCCTGCAAAAAATAGGGAAACATATTTTGGACTGTCTCAATCACCACAGCTCACAACTAGATAGATGTGTTCTCAATGTTCAAATGACATCTAAATATCCTTATTGGAGAAGGCAATGGCACCCCACTCCAGTACTCTTGCCTGGAAAATCCCATGGATGGAGGAGCCTGCTAGGCTGCAGTCCATGGGGTCGCTAAGAGTCAGACACGACTGAGCGACTTCACGATCACGCATTGGAGAAGGAAATGGCAACCCATTCCAGTGTTCTTGCCTGGAGAATCCCAGGGACAGGGGAGCCTGGTGGGCTGCCATCTACGGGGTCGCACAGAGTCGGACACGACTGAAGTGACTTAGCAGAAGCAGCAACTATCCTTATTATCTCTAGCTGTTTGCTTGTATTTAGCATACAGAAGAAATTTCATTTCTAAAAATGTAAAGCCACTGCATCCTGGCTTATTGAATTTCTCCACTGACCAACATGTCCCAGAGGACATGACTAAAATTCAAAGCACAAACTCTTCATTTGACTGAAATTACTAATGGCTCTATCTACCAAGTTTCTTTTTATAAACTTGGTTTTTCAAAAAATATTTTCCTTACCGGTTAACGAACAGCTTCTATGATCCTCTCTCTGTATCAATTACTGTATAATTACTTTATATATATACAATGCTTCTCTGCATAATTTCCAGACTCATCTCACCCTAAATATTAAATCCTTTAATTCTAAAATGAGTCCTGTAGATAGGATATTGGATCACCTTTATCTGAAATATTATGGTTGGTATTTTCCAAAAAGTGTGCCTGAGAAACAAAGATAACCCAAACCTTCAGTAACGAGAAACAAACTTGTTATGATTCCCAGCCCCCCAATAAATTTTCTAATTATCAGAAGATTTGAGAACGTAATTCATAATATAATTCATTTATATCTTCAAATTGTCTGATTAAAACTATCAATCCTCAAAAAAAAAAAAAAAGAGAGAAAAATCTGAGATTATGTTTACTATATTCTACATCATTGGCTGCCTTGTAGTCTTCATTCTGCTCACATTTCCAGACTTAAGACGCATTTTAAAATATCACTGGTACAACTCTTCAGCACTATGAAATAAGTGTCAACTTTTCTTTCCTGTTTCTTCTTAGGAAATCCCTCATTATCCCCCACTTTAATACTCTCTCCATGTGCTAATGTCATCACCGTATAGTCTGTGTAACCAAGGACGACAATGGCTGCTTCTTAAAACTTTCCTGTACATATGGGTCTCCTAGAGATCTTCTTAAAATATGGATTTTGACTCAGTACATCTGGGATGGGCTACAAGATTGTACCTACCAGTTTTCCAGGTGCTATAGCTCATGGAAAACAGAGCAGCAAAGTCATACAAAATAGTTACTAAATATCCTCTTTAATTTAAAAAAAAACTTTATGCCAGAGATAAAACTTGCTATGAAAAAAACTTTTCACTCAATGTGGAATGTTTTGGAGTAAAATACATCAGTGAATTCAAACACATCAGCAAATTCAAAGATAGATATTATAGTCAATTTTTAGAGGTTTTTTTGATAATACTAACTCGTTGCATCTTTTTACTGAAATCCTTCTCTGTAATAAAAATTTTGCCCATAATGAAAATTCTTCATTAAATTCACTTACATCATCATCCTCACCACCATCATCATCCTTATCCTTCTTCTTCTTGTCCTTTGGTGGAGGAACAAAGTGGGTCATCTGAATACAATCTTCCAAAAAGTATTCTGCCAGGACAATACAGTCAGGTAAGTAACAGAATGAGCAGTCTTTAAAACTCATCCTCTAATTCACAATTCAAAATTACTTTCCTGCCCTTCAATCTGATTTTTCACAACTGCCAAGGCATTTCAGGGGCAATAACCTGTTTTCCCAACCAACTCAGTGTTCCCATTTCTTAAACCATGAAGGAGGGGGTGAAGTATCTCTTATACATACATTTTCCCACAAAGCCAGTCAGGGTGTCCACTAACATTCATGGACTGCATACTGTGCTCTATGTTGTATATTCCCGTGGTGTGGTACATGTGAACAGAAATTAATTAATAAACCATAGTCCATCCTTATAAAATGGGTTCCTTTCAGTTACTACTCTAAAGAAGGACCTTGGTGCTAAGGCTGGAACACCTACTGATCAATTATGCTCCTGAGATTCTTTGAAGTGTTCCAGAAGTATTTAGGAAATATCTCATACTCTAAACACTTCCCCACTACACCAAAGAGCCCCAGAGTACCATTCTCATCACATTATAGCAAAGGTACATATCAACATGACTCCTCACTGGTGATATTAACTTGATCATGGTGAGGCAGTGTTTGTCAGGTTTCTTGTTTCCCCATTTCCCTAAGTTACTCTTTGGAAGCAAGTCATTAAGCAGAGCACACTGAAGATATAAAGAGTTAAAGAGTCACTTTTTAGAGTAAGAGAGTTATCTATCTAACTTTTTCTGTAATTCTTCATATGAGAGCTGTGTCTTTATTATCCATGTATTTATTCAACCACTGCATAAATTAATCGGTTCAGTTTAGTTGCTTAGTCGTGCCTGAATCTTTGCAACCCAATGGATACCTATTTTTATACTTCACATTATAATCCAATACTATGTTTTTTATTTTTCTGTTCCAACTATTCCATTTTTGGCCACTGAGAGCTTACAGTTGACTCCTATGTCCCTCTGACTCCTTCACTGTTTTTAAGCACTTCCTTACTTTCTGGTACTACAAGATGTTTCAGGCTCATCTTGTGTATTCCCTGCCTCAGAATCAGTTTTCTTTACTGGAAACAAGATCTGGGTATCATACTAGAATGTCATTACTTCTAGGCGTGTTCAGCAGACAAAGCTAGGAAATATATGTATACAAATTCATGGATCCAGACTTGTCTGCATTTATTTACTTCTTTAGAACATGAGTTCTTACAGATGTCTACAACTGTAATCCAATACCACAGAGTTTATTCAAGTCTTCTCTCATACTCACCTATTTAATAGCCTCTCACTACAGCAGTTAACCTGGTTCTCACCATCTGCCATCCACTTACTGATTTTCTGAATCCTGGTATGCATTTGGGAATTACTAACTGTACCCTCATGAGATATGAGTACACTAACTTTTATTTCAGAGCTACTCTTACCTTTTAATTTCAAAAGTTAGCATCTTGACACAGCTATTCATCATTCCATATGTACATTGAAAACTTTTTAGCTTATTTTCATGTCTTCAAATTAGACTATACCAAGTAATTCATTTTTAAAAACAAGCTACTAGATGACTCATAGACTATGGTGATGATAAAAATCTTCCAAATAAAGAAGCTCTTAACAATCAGAAATGTATGAACTTGACAAACACCTGCTCTGCTCTACAAAAGATTCTCTAGTTAATTTGGCCCTGGCAGCTTAAACTTTTAACAGCATTTTCCATGAATATATATAGGCCATAGTAATTTACATTTGACTGTACAGAATCTTAAAAGTTTAGCTATTAAGCAAAGGACAATTTACTGGATACGTAAACTCCTCAAGTTGTGATCATTCACTACTGCTTGACTAAAACCCCAAGAATGTTATGATGTATTTGATACCCTAATTTAGACTTTAAATATCCTTGAGATTACTCTTATCTCTGGGATTAAGGAAAACTACACACTACTGAACAAAAAAAATGTTCACCCTCCCACCCTACTCCCACAATATTTACCTTGAACTGGGAAAGTCCTCCCATAAACTTCAATGATTGGGCAATTGAAGAAATATTCACAGAACATGCTAGTATCAATAGTAGCAGACATGAGAACAATGCGAACTTCAGGATAAGCCTGAACGACATCACGCAGCACCACCAAAAGGAAGTCAGTCTATTAAAACATAAACACAAATGGAAAAACAAATGAATTAAGAAGTCCTTGCTCATGAGATACACCAAAAAGACTTCTGAGTTATATAAGCCCAAGACATCAGCGAAATTTGGTTTTTTAGGTGGCTTGTAAGATGAGGGATTACAGTGGAATGCAATAACAGTACTTTTTAACAACAGTTGTAGCCTATTTGTTGTGGGGATTCGAAATGAGTGCTATCAGGGTAGGGGAAGGGAGAAGATAAAAATTTAATGAGAGGAAATTTTCAATGAAACTTACATTTTCAGTTGCATAAACTTTAACTAAAGAAAGGGGGAAAGTCACGATGAGCCTATAATCAGTTTTCCAATCACCTACCTAATCTTAAAAATGTTGAAAAGGTTGTACTTAGTCCATTTAAACAAACAATGATCAAGGCACTTATTTAATAATGTAGAGTTTCCATCAACCTACCAAACAACATTAAAGGTGGATCTCTGACAAACTTTTCTTTGGCAATATGGTCTTCAAGTCCATCATTCTGCCTCCCCAAGCTAGAGAGAGCCATCATTCTGAATCTTTTATTATTCCTTTTCATATACCTTTCCTCTTATCTATATATGTATCTAAATACATATACACAGACATATATGCATGAATACATCAAATCTTAAAATTCACCCATCTTACCTTTATGAGAGGGCACGGTATTCTATGTCATCTCTTGGGATGTCCTTTTCCACACACCACAGCACTGCTAAGATTCACCCACGTGCATTAGTCTGACAAAACTACTTAGATATCACAATGTGTGTATATACCCATTAATTCACCTGAAGATTTCTGGGGATGCCCTCTGCAGGCATCTATGTTGTTTTCAGGATCTTAATCGTCCAAACATTTGCCCTCTGAACATTCTTGTGTGTACCTTCTGTGGTACATATCCAAGTTTCCATGAGTAAGTGTAGGTGTGGAACTGTACTGAGAGGGTGTCAGTGTTGAACTTTGGGAGATAATGCTCAAATATTTTCCTAAGACATTTCACCGGTTCATAAACCACCAGGAGCAATGGATAAGAGAGCCTGATGACATTTATATTCTTCAATACTGGTATCATCACTTGTATTTTATTAATCAAGTGGATATAAAAGAGAAGTATCTATGGTCTTAAGTCTACTTTCCTATTCACTAATGAGACCAACACCTCACACGTCTACTAGCCAAATATTAACTCCTCTTTCAAATTTCTCTACAGAGCCATCTGTACTTTTCGTACTAATTTGCAGGAGGTGTTTATGCAACATCCGCTGGATCATCAAAAAAGCAAGAGTTCCAGAAAAACATCTATTTCTGCTTTATTGACTATGCCAAAGCCTTTGACTGTGTGGATCACAAGACACTGTGGAAAATTCTGAGAGAAATGGGAATACCAGACCACCTGATCTGCCTCTTGAGAAACCTGTATGCAGGTCAGGAAGTAATAGAATAGGACATGGAACAACATACTGGTTCCAAATAGGAAAAAGAGTACGTCAAGGCTGTATATTGTCACCCTGCTTATTTAACTTATATGCAGAGTACATCATGAGAAACGCTGGATTGGAAGAAACACAAGCTGGAATCAAGACTGTCGGGAGAAATATCAATAACCTCAGATATGCAGATGACACCACCGTTATGGGAGAAAGTGAAGAGGAACTAAAAGCCTCTTGATGGGAGTGAAAAAGTTGGCTTAAAGCTCAACATTCAGAAAATGAAGATCATGGCATCTGGTCCCATCACTTCATGAGAAATAGATGGGGAAACAATAGAAACAGTGTCAGACTTTATTTTTTGGGGCTCCAAAATCACTGCAGATGGTGACTGCAGCCATGAAATTAAAAGACGCTTACTCCTTGGAAGAAAAGTTATGACCAACCTAGATAGCATATTCAAAAGCAGAAACATTACTTTGCCAACTAAGGTCCATCTAGTCAAGGCTATGGTTTCTCCTGTGGTCATGTATGGATGTGAGAGTTGGACTGTGAAGCAAGCTGAGCACGGAAGAATTGATGCTTTTGAACTGTGGTGATGGAGAAGACTCTTGAGAGTCCCTTGGACTGCAAGGAGATTCAACCAGTCCATTCTGAAGAGATCAACCCTGGGATTTCTTTGGAAGGAATGATACTAAAGTTGAAGCTCCAGGACTTTGGCCACCTCATGGAAGAGTTGACTCATTGGAAAAGACTCTGATGGTGGGAGGGATTGGGGGCAGGAGGAGAAGGGGACGACCGAGGATGAGATGGCTGGATGGCATCACGGACTCAATGGACATGAGTCTGAGTGAACTCCGGGAGTTGGTGATGGACAGGGAGGCCGGCGTGCTGCGATTCATGGGGTCACAAAGAGTCGGACATGAATGAGCGACTGAACTGAACTGACTGAATCTTTTGTTGGCTATATTGCAATCTTCAAGCTTGTAGTTTTCCTTAAAGTATCTTTTGAATGAATAACTGATCTTAATTTAGATGAACACATCAATCTTGTTTCATGGCTAATGCAGCTCATGTTTTAAGAAATTCTTCTAGAAGGACATGAAATATGCCTGATCTAAACTAAGATGTGCTCTAAGAGCAGAAAACACAGATTTTTGAGGACCTAAAATGAAAAGGAAAATGCAAAATACCTTGATGCTGCTGCTGCTAAGTCACTTTAGTCGTGTCTGACTCTGTGTGACCCCATAGATGGCAGGCCACCAGGCTCCCTGGGATTCTCCAGGCAAGAACATTGGAGTGGGTTGCCATTTCCTTCTCCAATGCATGAAAGTGAAAGGGAACTCGCTCAGTCATGTCTGACTCTTCGCGACCGCGTGGACCGCAGCCTACCAGGCTCCTCTGTCCTTGGGATTTTCCAGGCAAGAGTACTGGAGTGGGGTGCCATCGCCTTTATTTTATATTGACCACATGATGGAAATTTTAGATATACTAAGTTAGTTTTATTTTTCTCTTCACCTTTTAAAATATGAGGCTAGAAAATTAAAAATCACATGTGTGGGCCACATATTTTTACTGGGTACTGCTGTTTAGTATTCAAGTATCTCTTTATAGATGACCATTTGTTTCCAGTTCCATTTCTTGAATAGTCCATTCCCTTTCCCACTGATCTAACGTGACACTACCACTCATTCTACTACACCAAAGCTGCACACAACACAATCTGTTTCTACACTCTGTTACTCCGTCAGTCAAACTGTCACCCCGCCCCGTGCCACACTAGCTCCAATTACTAGAGCTTCAAATTAAGTCCCAACATCTGTAAAGCAAGAGCTTTCATTCTGCCCTTCTATAGGAGTCCTGGTTATTTTTGGTCATAAATCTTCCTTATTTACAATAAAAAAAAAACAAACCTACTGGAAATATGATTAGATTTTCAAATGTGGATCAACTTCAGATGAACTGACATAAGTCCTTCTAGCCATGAATACAGCCTGCTCTTTTCTAGTATTTTGTTATGAAGTTTTGTTTTTCCTATAGAGGTTCTGCATGTCTTTTTGTTGGGAGTCAGTCTTAGGTGTTTAACATTCTGATTAGTGCAGTGTTATCTTTTTAGTTGTTTTCGAGCTGTTGGTAACATATACAATGCAACTGACTTTTGTATATTAACTTTTTATCCAGCCACATTGCTAAATATTTCTAATTGGTCTTATAAGTTCTTTGGGGTTCTCCCTCTTAAAGTGACAAGTTTAGATTAGGTTCATCTGAAAGAGAACAAAGTTTCTGCCAAGTTGTTTTTCCATTTTTACTGAATGAACAATATATTAATATAGACCTGATAAGCTTTCAAAAAAAGCTAACCAAAATCACTTATTTTGGGGGAAATTACTAACAATAATCCATGTTTCTAGTATGATCTGGAATAATTTAAACTCGAAGAACATTTGTGTGTTACCTATTAGTAAAGATACTGAAATATTTAATTTTGATTAATTAGAGGGGGGGAATCCTGCATTTTCAAAGGATTTTGAATGACAAAAGCAGCAAATATGTTATCCATCCAAACAGCTAGATTTGTGATTTAAAAAGGTCATCAAGGCAAACTTTTTTTTATTTGTTGTAGCTCAACAGTAAAGATCAATTTTGTTAAAACAAAATATGATTAACAACAATGACAACGGAAGGATTTGCTAAAGAGGAGGACACCAACGAATGTTTTAAGTAACAGCAGTTTGGCAACAATTTGAATGACTTACTGTCCATCTACTAACATCTTTGTTTGGAAACATAAAACAGTGTCACAGAAAAGAGTCACTGCTTTATGGGATCAATCTTTGAATTATACAACTGTATAAAAAGTTAATTCTATATAAGTTTTGCTAAGAACCAAGAGGATCAGGTGTGAAAAATATAGTTTTTTTCTTAATTCTGGTATTATTACCATTAACATCAAAAAAGACTAAACTTAAAAATATCCAAAAAAACCCAGTTAACTGTATTAAATTTTAAAATTCCCTAGTGGTGCAACAGTTAGGACTCAGCACTATCACTGCTATGGGGATGGGATCAATGCTGGTCAGAAAACTAAGATGCCGCCAGTCACATGGACAAAAGGAAAAAAAAGTAAAATTTATCACAAATTTTCAACTCAAAGAAAAACTTACCATTAAAATTCTACCAGATATTCAGTGATAAATCATTCAGTCGCTGAATTATGGTATAGCTTAAAAATCACTGAAATTATACTTACTTTACAATAAAAGGTCTTTACTTTTAGAACTCTGCTTTAACACTAAAAATGGGTTTAATGACTTTGCTAAAACAGAATGGCCAATATATTAGTGACTAAAGTATATAATTTTGTCATAAGTTGTAAGCTATGGGAAAATGGAAATAAAGATATTCTACTTTCATCTCTCTCTATTCAGAGTATTAGTATCAGTACCTTACTATAATTCTCAGGTTACTTACATTTATGTCTCTTTCATGTATTTCATCTACAATTACATGACTGATTCCTCGAATGCCTGCTTCTAATTTTCTTAGGAGCACACCTTGAAAAGAAAATCAGAGTAAACACTGGAGATGAGCTTCTAAGTAGGGAGGTACAGAAAAGTGCAAAGAAAAAAATTTCCAGACAATCATCCATGCTTCAACTACTACAACCCCAGCATTTTCGTTTCATCACTGGTATAAATTATTTAAAAAGTGATTTATACTCTGAACACACTTGTCTAATAAAGAGTATGAAAAAGATGTTACTCTTGTAACCTAAGGTGATTTCATTTGCTCTGTGCTACAACAACCAGAAGTGTATCATACTAAGAGGAAAACTGCCAAAAGTTCTCTTTAAACAAGAATTCTGAGACTGGGCTCTTGATTCATCATTTCCAGTCATTCTGTGCTATTATCAAGTTTTCTTCACAAACAACACAATGTACAACCCAAGTGAAAGGCAAAAAATAAAACATGTCACTGACCTACAGTGCAAAACATTATACTCGCATGAGGGCGAGGAAGTATGGACTCAAATCGAACGCTATAGCCACAGCTTTTTCCAGGCTCTTCTCCTCTCTCATATGCAACTCGTTCTGCCACAGAAACCGCACTGATTCTCCTGGGCTGAGACAAACAAACAAAAAAAGTGATTTAAATGCTACAAAATTACAGTTATACTTAGTAGGGTTATTAAATTACTGTAGTAAACCTGACCCACTGCCAGCTCAGTAATCAATACAAAGAATAATAGTGATATATATACAAAGTTCCAAAATTAAAAAAAAAATTTAATTCTATGGCAGACATGTTTAAAATGCTGTTTTTCACTCTGCATACAAAGTGATTCCAAGGTTTTTACATAAAATAAAATTTCTTCACCACTGGCCCTAACTCTTAATGGTATCGAGTGATCTTTCAATAGGGAAACCGATCACACGTGGTAGAGAGCTTACTGTTGTAAGTGAAGGCACACCTTTAAAGAACTATTTAACTGAGATGTACAAGTTATTAACAACGCAAACAATCTCATCCTTTGCTGTATCTACCACTCACCCATTTATTAATTCATAAGGTAATTAGTCATAGCACATTAGTATCAGGTGCCACAGAAGGTGCTAGACAAACAAAGATTAAAAAACAAAAAACCCCCAAACCACAATGAAATCACTCCTAGTTTTGATGTGCTTATGTAGCTGGGAAAACTGAATGTATATAATTGTTTCCTGCAATGTAGGAATAAACAGGCTGATCATAAGGATGATGCTATGGTTAATGTTTTAAGCGTTGGGCCTTGACTTTTCCGAAAACTTCCCTATCATCCAAGTATACAAAACAGCATTATACTTGGTAGATAATATGGCTAATATGATATCCGCTAAGTATAGCAACAAAGATACATGTAGATTTAGCCTAAATGTTTCCAGGCTGCCCTGGAATCAGAAGACACAGGCCACACCTCCACACCACTGGAAATTTTCAAGCAGAAGTTAGGTGACCATCTATTATAAATACTCCACTCTGAGAAGATGGAGTAATTCTCTGAAGCATTTTTCAACTCCATAAATTTACTACTTTAAGATAGATATAACAATAAAGGAAAACTAGGGAATAAATGAAAGCTGTTTTATATGCAAAGAAAGAGAATAACCCTTGATCCACTGTCGGGAGCGAGAGTGAGGAATCCCACCCGTGACAGGGTCACGTGGCAAACTCAGATGGCAGGGCAATTTGAGTCATCGGATTTCTCCCTGGTTTTTCCTGAACGTGTGCCCCCCAAAATAAGAATTTGTCTGTTTTCCCATTATTTTCTGACTTTCTCTGGAAAAAGTTAATTCAGGGCTTTGGCCTTCTGCATTTGAAAGGAGTGTTTCAGCCCAACCCCCCTTTGATAATGCTCGAGCCTGCCTAACAAGTTCCCCTGACATTTTACAAGCTTGTAAATTACTCACAACTTCCCAACTGTGAGGAGCACAAAAGCCTTAAAGTATCTTAAAGTTTCAGAGCCTTTTCAAATTCATATTGGTGACAGGATTTCATGATTGACTCAATGATTGCTGCCAGACCTCCTTATTTTTTATCTATCAGGCACCCGGGAAGATGTAATCAATGTAAATGGGATATGGAAAGGATATATAGTAGTTTTGATGTTAGCAATACTAAACTTTTGAGTAAATTACTTTTTCTTTTGCTATAAATCACTGTACTTCCTTTTATTACAAATTGCTGTATTTTTATTTAGTGTTTTCTGAGAGTGGCATTCAGACTTTGGAAGATTAACACAAATGAGTCTTCTGGTTAACAGAACCTCATCACAAGAGAGCCATAGAAATGTTAACAGGCCTCTTGGCCAGAAGATAATGTAAACAGCCCGAGACCTTTTGTAACAAGAGGGTATGCAAAAAAGAAAGCCTTGTCTCAATGAGGGTCAGGACTGCTACCCCTGCATAACTCTGCATATTCCATTATGTACAACTTGGGGTATATAAGCTGATTTTGAAAAATAAAGCTTGGAGAGTCTTGCACCGATGCTGGGCTTCCCCCGGGTGTTCTATTTTCTCTAATTTCTGGCTGAATTCCCATCTGGGGCATGGAGGCTCGCCATGTCTATTTACCTGTCCCGGCTGCTATGATCCGTAAGAGAGCGCTCCCAGGGCGTAAGAGAGCGCTCCCAGGGCGGGGCACTCTCAGATATTCAAATGGACGCTGGTGGCCTAACGTAGATGGTGCAAGCTCCTTGTCTGGAACTTTATTGGCTTTCCACGTAAACCAAGTTATTCAGCCTTCTTTTCTCCATCTAATTTTCCTACTATACTATTTCTTCCTAATCTATTCTTATATTTCTAAACAAATAAGTTTTTCCTCGCCCACGCCATCCCCGCTTCGAATCACCCTGGATCCACCGGGGCTGGACCCCGGCAATCCACCATTCCACACTAGTTTCCTTGCTTTTATATTTGTTGCTGCTGCTAAGTCGCTTCAGTTGTGTCCGACTCCTAGCGATCCCATGGACGGCAGCCCACCAGGCTTCTCCATCCACAGGATTCTCCAGGCAAGAGTACCAGAGTGGGCTGCCATTTGTTATAGCCTACTTATAGAAATCTGTGCATTTTACAGATGAAGCCCACTGGAACTGTCCAAGTTATTTGGGAGGGGGCACAAGTTAGTGAGCAAATCATACAAAGTGGAAGACCATATTACAGAAACTATTCTGTCTCGAACAGAAGCCATTTTTGTCTGGAATAACTTGGATTTGGTAAATCAGATAGGAGGTGAAAATCACTTCCTACTGGGGCGGAGTTAGTTTTTTTCCTACTCATGATATGCAAACAACTTCTGAGTAAAAATACAGGTGTTCAGTGCATTTGTGGAGTTTGCATTTTTGCCTATATTGCTGGATTGTTCTGAGTGTAAAAATAGAAAGGGGTAGCACAGGGAGGGCAGAAGAGAACTCAAATGTTCTGTAAAACGGCATCCTCCTGAACAACACATCTCCCGAAAGGTAAGTATTAAGAGGAAGGGTACTTTACTGATAGGTGTAGTTGGGAGTTACAACATCTCCCGTGAGGCAAAGAAATCATAGCTAGTTTGGGGAGTGAGAAGGACAATCAAGGAATAGTTTGAGAAGAAAAAAGCTAAGGGTCCTATCCCAGAAAAATGGACACCTATCCATCCTATCCCTTCAAGCTTAGGATATCATCAATTTTAAATGCATTCCTTTGGTCAACGTTTTTAGATCCTCTCCAAACCCAACTCTCCTATAAAATATACAGGGAAATTTTAAGACATATATTCATTTCAGACACATTAAAAGCATGGTTTACACATGTCCACATAAATGTATATGCACAATTTTTTTTTGGAGGGGGGTGCTATTTCAAGTTTCAAGACGCTCCCCTGAGAATCAATTATACTTTCCAGGTTAAGAATCCCTAAGTCAACCCTAGTCAGCCTAGGAGGTGGTATCCGGCTACCTGCAATGCTCTCCTTCCAGATTCCAGAAGTACAGGGTTACAGCTGACAGGAACCACTTTACCTAAGAAGACTTGGAAGGGTAATTAGCTCTTCCCTAACTGTGGGACAGACTTGCCAGCACTGCTTATAGCTGGAAAGGTAACTGAACGTGGCAGTCAAAATGGGGAATACTGAAGGCAGACTGGTTGTGAATGCTAGTTTCAACCACTTCCTGTGTTAAATCTTGGGCAATTTTTAAATCTCTTTGTGCCTCAAGTTACTGAAAGAAAAATACCAAATGATATAGGACTTACATTTTAAGAGTCATAAACTTTAAATGAGCTCAAAAGTATCAATTGTTTACATAGAAAAAATGAAAGCGAAAGTGAAGTCGCTCAGTCGTGTCCGACTCTTTGCGACCCCGTGGACTGTAGCCCTCCAGAACCCAGCATATAAGCATTCTGCTAAAGTCCATCATTTATCTGTTTTTCTATCTTGTCTACTCTTGTTCTGATTGGTTTTTATTGAACCTTAAGGTGATAAAATAAAGAGAACCAAGGTTTGAATGCAAACCTAAGGACAAAGTACTCTCAGTTTTACCTTATTTTAGACCCAAAGAAATGGGAATAACAGACCACCTGACCTGCCTCTTGAGAAATCTGCACACAGGTCAGGAAGCAACAATTAGAACTAGACATGGAACAACAGACTGGTTCCAAATAGGAAAAGGAGTACGTCAAGGCTGTATATTGTCACCCTTTAACTTATATACAGAGTACATCATGAGAAACGCTGGGCTGGATGAAACACAAGCTGGAATCAAGACTGCCGGGAGAAGTATCAATAACCTCAGATATGCAGATGACACCACCCTTATGGCAGAGGCAAAGAACTAAAGAGCCTCTTGATGAAAGTGAAAGAGGAGAATGAAAAAGTTGGCTTAAAAACTCAACATTCAGAAAACTAAGATCATAGCATCTGGTCCCATCACTTCATGGCAAACAGATGGGGAAGCAATGGAAACAGTGACAGATTTCAGTTTTTTGGTCTCCAAAGTCACTGAAGATGGTGACTGCAGCCATAAAATTAAAAGACACTTGCTCACTGGAAAAAAAGTTATGACCAACCTAGACAGCATATTAAAAAGCAAAGACAACACTTTGCCAGCAAAGGTCTGTCTAGTCAAAACTATGGTTTTTCCAGTAGTCATGTATGGATGTGAGAGTTGGGACTATAAAGAAAGCTGAGCACCGAGGAATTGATGCTTCTGAAATGTGTTAGAGAAGACCCTTGAGAGTCCCTTGGATTGCAAGGAGATCCAACCAGTCCATCCTAAAGGAGACCAGTCCTGAATATTCATTGGAAGGACTGCTGTTGAAGCTGAAATCTTAAAACTTTGGCCACCTGATGAGAAAAACTGCCTCATTTGAGAAGACCCTGATGCTGGGAAAGATTGAAGGCGAGAGAAGTGGGTGGCAGAGGATGAGCTGGTTGGATGGCATCACTGACTCAATGGACATGAGTTTGAGTAAACTCTGGGAGTCGGTGATGGACAGGGAGGCCTGGCATGCTGCAGTCCATGGGGTTGCAAAGCTTCGGACACAACTGAACTGAACTGAACTAAGGCTCGAAGACTCCCTTCAAGCCCAGACATTAAAAATCTACCATATGATTCAGTTTACCTTATCAGTGAAAGATACTGGAGATTAACACAAAACTTAAATTCTTTTCATGCCTTTTCTTTTTTCTGTTTTTAACTTAAAGGGGCCTAATGCTCTAACACTTTCAGAATTTTCTGTCACTACAAAGGGAAGCTGATCAAAGAATTAGGAATGCTCTGGCTTCTAGATCTTTCCACCTCTCAAACACTATTCACAACAGGCACATGCCTCATAAACTGGCTTGTTACTTACCTGAGTTACTACAATGTTACACTCAGCTGCTCGGTCATTCTGGATACAGTCATCTAGAATAAACTGGGGAACCTGTGTGGTTTTACCACATCCAGTAGCACCTCGAATAATGACAACTGGATTCTGACTAATCGCTTCCAGGATTTCACTTTCAAATTTCTTCACAGGCAGTAACTCTCTCTCTTGTAAGACCTGTATTAGAAAAGTTACACTTCATATGTCCACCAACATACATATCAGAAGCAACTATTTTAATTCTGGGGAAAAAAAAAAAAAAAACCCACAAAACTGCCATCTCTAGGAAAAGTTACTCCTTCCCACTGGCTTAATACTAGAAAATACTTTTTGATTATATATATATATATACACACATGCCTCTAATTGAACAGCCTCTTTCCATTAAATTTCTGAAAAAAAAAAAAAAAAAAAATCTATCTTTTGGCCTTATCTGCATCCTTATTTTCCTCATTTTTATCCTGGACATTACATATATATACCTTTCTTCTAACATTTTAAGTCATTTTATTCAGAAAACACCAACACACACACACATGGAAAGTTATTATACTCCATCTCTTCATTTACATTAAGAATCACAGCCCCTTAACTCACTACTCCTATCCTCAGAGGTTAACTAGGAATCAGTTAGATTAGTATCTTTGATTTGCCTTTCTAGAAAGGGCAAAAATACATTATTCACTGTTTTGAAGCTCTTAAGCACCATTTGTTTAAATATTTCAGACTTACTGCCTGCAAATCACGATCCTGTTCCAGCTGATACATTAATTCATTCTTGAGATCCATGCTAATTTGTTCGGGAGTAGCCTGTAAAATGGGAAAGCAACAGTCACACAAAAGCATAATTCAGTTTCAAAATGAAGCTGAATTCATTTCTTTAAAACTAGACATCCGAATGAATTATGTTCAAAAGTAAAACACAGAAGTCTGATCTCAACAACAGCGTTGCACTCACATAAGCCAGAGGCCCCTCATCAATGTTGCTGCTAGTCCAAGGATTCCAGTTGGATTGTGGAGGTGACCAAGGAACCACACCCACTGGGTTTTGCCGCTGAGACGGCTCAAACTGAGCCAGTTTGCCAAGGTTGAGTGCAACAGGCACAGAGGGATCTTCAGGCTATTAAAAAACAAAACCAAAAATATTATTTGCTTGTCTGACTGAAGAAGGTCAATACAAAGGTGAGGAACTAAGTAGCTGTATGCTTACTAGGGGCACGATCTCAAGATTTAACTCTTGAACAATGTTCTGCAGCTGATGCTCCAAATCTTGAGAAAGGTTCACTTTGTAAGGCTCCACCTACAGAAAAGGGAAAGTCATCAGAATCATGTAACATACATATGAACACTACTCAGATTTACTACGGGAGGGTTAAGAGTATGGAGTTGATACTAGGCCTACAACAGACCTAAAGCCAACAAGGAGTCAGTTCCTTGGTGAAAGAATTACTTTAATGATGAGGAATAAGGCCATTTCCATTTCTTGAGGCAAGAGTCCTAGATGATCAAACATCTTGAGCCAAATATTAAACAGAAGCTAAACTGAATCTCATGGGTTTCCCTGGTGGCTCAGTGGTAAAGAATCTGCCTGCCTATGCAGGAGACCAGGGTTTGATCTCTGGGTCGGGAAGATCCCCTAGAGAAGGAAATGGCAATCCACTCTAGTATTCTTTCCTGGGAAATCCCATGGACAGACGACCCTGATGGGCTACAGTCTATGGGGTCACTAAAACAGTCGGACAAGACTTAGTGACTAAACAGCAAAACGGAATCTCATATTATCTCTCTGGGCTACTAAGTCTAAAGACTCACTGTCTCTCCTTCTTTCTTCTTTGTAAGTCCAGAATAAGGTTCAATCACTCCAAGGTGGTAGAGTTGTCTGACAAGTGACAGCGCACAGGACTGTGCTGCCAATTTTTTATTTGATCCATGTTCACGTGCAAAAATCCCTATAATTTAAGTTCAAAATTACCAAAGAGAAAAAGATAAATTGTCTTAAGTACAGAAACATCTCATCATAAGCAACTAGGAGGTTAGGGTATAAAAGCTGACCTAAAATGCAGAGTATGAGTTCTAAGCTCTTTTCATTCTAACTGCCAACTCAAACCAATACCATTAACAGCTGACCATCGGTTATAAGCACACACTAAGACACATACCACATACAAATCTTTACATTAAAAGCAAATAAAACTATTTTAACGAAGCTGTCATTATTAACATCATATAGCATTAAAACGGGAAGAATTTAACTTCTGAAAAATAAAGGATTAAAAAGCAAATCAAAGGAATGAAAATGGGTCCAAAGTGCCTAGACCAGGAGTCAAGCAATTTTCTTCTATTAAGGGTCAAAAAGTATCTCAGGCTTTAAGGCCATATAGTCTCTGTCACAGTCACTCAATTCTGTCTCTCAGGAGTGAAGCCATTTACTAAGAACACTTCAACTAGAGTTTGACTATGGGCCCAGGAACCAGAAATGTTATCATGTTTATAAAGAGCTCATAAATATAAGACAGAAATAATATGTGTCATATATTTGACCCACCAAGCTTAAAATATTTATCTGGAATTCTACAGAAGTTTGCTATTCCCTGAAGTAAACAAATGACTGTAGCTATGTTCCAAAAAGCTTGAAACTCTTATCCACTCAAAGTATTCGTAAAAGTCTAGGATTAAAAAAATTCAACATCATCTCCTAGTGCTTCTTTCAAAGACTTGATTTTATTCGAAGTCTTTGATACACTAAAGTCATAAGAATTATACACTACACCTAAGTGCATAATTCTCAAGCTGGAAAGAATCTTTACCCACTTCCCTCAACTTGTAGTGAGGTAAACTGAGTCCCAGCATCACAGGTATGATCTAGTTGAAATCACTAAACTTGTTAGACAAAATCAGGTACACAGAGCTATTCTATACTTTCAAGCATGACACACTGCCTGCTTTTAAACTTACTAAGAGTAAAGAATACATGTTCATGCTTGTCTTTTTACTTCCTTTATGAATAACCCCAGTCGGTTCCTTAAATGCCTCCTCAAGGGTAACTTTCTCACCTTTCTGTCTTGACTCTGTGACTCTTAAATGCTCACAGTCACCTTTAGACCTCCAATCCTATCATCTGATTAGCTCCTTTCTAAATGTCACTAAGTTTTACCTGAAGGAGCTGTATCTTTTCTGTATCAACGGAAAGATTAATTCTTTGACACTGGCATATTCCTCAGCAGCCTACCACCTCTTACCCTTTGAAATACAATACTAGCACAATCTTTCACATGTAAAATTGGGAAAACGGGGCCTGCTAATCACTAATATTCTAAAACACCTTAAATGGTACCTTACAACAGCATGGACTGTCAAATTAACAATATACATGGCTCAAGACTTTATAATGAGTACTACTAAGCTGTACAAGACTCAGAGTATCAGGAAAGCAGTAACACTTACTTCTGCCTATCTGCTTGATATAAATGGTCATTTCTGCAATAAAGCTCCTGTAACAACATATACAAACAAGGTTAGAAATTTCACCATTAGAATTATTAAATCAGGATTCTTACATCAGGCTTTCCAACTGCTTAGGCAAATCAAAGCAAAAAACCACTGTAAACATTTCTGTTCACTCCTAGAACAAATGAAGTATATAAACGTCAAATAATGTACAACACGGCATGAGAAAGCTGTGATCAAACTTGATGAGCCAACTGTTCATGGAAAGAAAATGTTAGGAGTTGTGATTCCATATTTACTTACTTTAAACTGTATTTCAAGGCTGCAGTCTGAATAGCTAGAAAACATTCAGTGAAAAGGAATTTTCCACTTAGCTTGAGGCCAAGAAATAAAGTAAGTCCAATACTCTCCTTAAACTATAGTTGTGGTTGTTTTAAGATTCTTTGCATGGGCCACCCACTAATGATTTCAATCTGTTATGATCAGCTAAAACTAGGCTCGTATGCACACATACACATGGGTATACGAACACTGAGCCCATGTCAGTGGCTCGAGACAGAGATCTGGTATCTGCCTGCAGTTGGAAGTAGCCCTTAATAACAACAACAAAAAAATAGCTTATTTAAGTCAAGTCTCGGAGAACAAAATATTTTTGAAAACTACAGCTAAAATAGCTAGCAGATACTAGGGAATAAATTTGGGCTTTAAAAAAGGAGGAAATTGCCCTTTGGAAACTATGCTTTCTGATCTTTCCATTGCATATTCTAACCTTGGCTTTGTGCTGTGAATAAAAGGTCAGGTGAGACTTACAAAAAAAAAATGTTAAGATTCCTTCCTATACCTCGTGAACTGACCTTCAGGCACAGCGGCTTCAGGGGTCAAAGGCCACTGGCTTTCAGGGAAACAACATCCACCCTTTCATTAATGACACCGATGCCAGTATGTTTCTCAGCCAGGCTTAAAGTCAGCACTCAATCTCATTCTCCTCCACCTAGGGGGGAACAGCAACACCAGAAATCAGTTTACAATAGTTTCCCATGTGATTGCTTAGTTCAGCCTAAGCAGCAGCACATGTGTGTATGAACACAGACCTCTAGTGTTGCTGTCTGTTATGCCTTTAAGGACATACAAAGAGCAATGCTGTCCAAGCTCCCCCAACTGCCTCTGCCTTCCTTGTCATAGCCTGAATTTTTTAACTCTTTGTATCAGAATCAATTAAGATATTAAAAAAAATTTACAATAAGTTTCAGGCATACTTAAATTATCTAACTGCCCTTAAAGTTATCAAGAGCTACTAGGCCCAATCAGTGTAGAAAAACAAAATTTAAAAAAAAAATCAATGAATCTTTCTTTTATAATCTCTGATGGTTTAATAAAAGTCAGATGTCAAAATTAAGTATTTGAGAATTCAGGATTGAATAAAACATTGGGAAGCAGGGGGAACCATGCTCTGAACATCATTTTGATCAATATCAAAGTTTTATTTCAGTAATAATTATTTTAGGGTTGCTAGATGCAACACTTTGATTTTTAAGGAAAACAGTTTTGATGCATTTTGACTTAGTTCATATAAGGACAGCAAATTAAATCATCCAGATTTTCATTAAAACATCCCCTCCCTTTCAATAAAATATTAGTGCCCCCAGAAAAATCTTATCCATATGAGCCTTCCTGGGAGTAATAATTACTACACCCTGGAATGCTCTCAGGAAGAACAGCAAGCAGGCTGAGAAACATACTGTCACTGTGAGAACCTCCTCCTCCCTGTATGTTCAGTTTTATGAAATTTAACAGAACAAAAGTGTGCTAATTTAACTCACATACAAAGACGGAGGCTCTCCTTCAGCTTCACAACAGGCCCTTAAAACTTTACTAATAGGACTTGAACACAGGCAACTTTCAAAGTCGATGGGAAATTTGGTTCTAGATGTAACACCATCTATCTCTGAAGACTCTAAACTTTGTCTAACTTGACACTTTAAAGAAAAACACATTATAACTGCTTCTAATACCACAGAGAACAACAAACTCACTACCTGTAGCGACTTTTAAGTCAAACACGGACAAACCACTACTTGAGGCTACTACTGAGGCTTTTGCCTCTCAGATTCATACGAGAACCAGAAGTCTAGCAACACAAATACAGATTTTTTGCAGATTTTACTCTTACACAGAAAATTTTTGTTATTCTTAAAATCACACTCCTAAGTGTGATCGCAAACTGCACATTACACACCAGTGTAATGTGCATTAAGCCATCGCAAACTGCACATTACACATTACACATCAGTGACAATTCTTCTCGGTCAAAGTAACGTATCTTTTCACCATTTCTACTCATCCACAAACTGAACCAGATGCCACGTGCGAGAATAGAATAACAACTCTACAAATCCCTAACTTACTATAGAAGGAAAAGAGTGAAACAAGCAAACCTGTTGTGATCAGGACCCACTTGGGTGTACTTATATTCTCCTTGAATCTTTTCTTTTTGGAAATATTGGTTCAGACGAGCCTTAGCATTTTCCAAGGTCCAGTTTCCATGAAGTCCAGCATTTAAATCCACTTCTTCAGATTCAAGGGTCTGTTGCATCAATGATAATTAAATTTGGCTTCATGATGCTATGTATATTTAAGATACGAAATTCTATAACAAGTTTCTTTGTGCCATGCTTTAAAAATGCAAAAGTTGTCTTTTTAACAGCTTTTAATCCTAGTCAAAACTCAGCTACAACTAGTTTTTACTCCATGTGACAGTCCTACCGTATAAACACGCTACTGGTTAATGTATTACACATTTAAACCGTTCCTAAGAAACCTTTGACCAATTTTTTTTAGGCTGGTTTTAAAACTTTATAAACAAATAAAGCAAAAGGATTTTCACTGGTGGTCCAGTGGTTAAGACTCTGCACTACAAGGGGCATGAGTTTGATCCTTGGTTAGGGAATTAAGATCTTGCATGCTGCACACAGCCAAAAAAAATATAAGTATTTATTTGGCCAAAAAAATAAAGTATCTATCAAGTTAGAAAGGTAAGCTGTCAAAAAATAAATACATAAATAAATAAAAGAAAAGTAAGCAGTTTTATCACTTTTACTGCAAGTGATCACGAAATGAGGTTTACTATGGCAACTAAGTTTCCTACAAAGCAGAAGAGACATTTTATAATACCAGGGAAAAACAGTTTTATTTCACAGACAATTCTACTGACCAGAATTAACACGTAGCTTAGATTTATGGTGTTTTGCATGAACTGTCAGTCTCAAAAAATTAATTTAAAACAATCACTAAATTATAAAGTTGCAAATATTTTAAACTGTGCCATGAACCAAGCCCTAAATCACACTCTAGGAGATGTAATACAGGGTTATACAGCCTTACCGCTTGAACTTCCTGTTCTTCTTTTCTTGAGTAATAATCCTTCAAGTTGGCACCTCGATCCCAGGTGGGCACATAGCCAGAGCCCCCACCTCCAGAATTATTTTCTATTATGGAAAGAAAATGATGTTCTTTTAACAAATCAAATTGTACAAATACCCTTAATATTTTTTTTAAAACTACTCCTAATTTAGATTTCAGAGCTCTATTATTAGAAATTCAAGATTTCAGTTATTTGGAATGGACCTGAAATCTCTCACTTACTTAACAAAGTGTTACCTCACTGAATACAGGTCTAAATTGCTAACTGTGAAGATGGTATGCAGCAGGGCGCTGCTAGTAATGATCCTAAGTGACTGATAATCTGGCATACATTATCATGTAGCTCTGTTTTAAGTTGTTACATAGGTCATAACTGATTAAATAGTAACTGTTTCTTCACTAGATATGACCCTGAAAGAAAGCTACATGCTAGTGCTAGAGATGGAAATAAGGAGAAGTTAAAAAAGTGTTAAAAAGTGATGAATTTTAATGAGAAAGAGTAAAAACTGTAGTTAATATTGCCTAAAACTGTTTATTAATACTTTTTAAAAGTTTACCCAAATAATATTGTAAGTAAATATTATCCTTGTTTCATAAACACTGGCTCTGAGACATAGGTAATCTGACAAATATTCCAGATAACTGACCCCACAGTGGACACACTAATGAAAGTTTTGATATATACAGAATTCAGCAGGGACTGGGACTCATATAGCAAACAAACAAGCCTACAATATTTGGTAGAAATCAAGTTAAAAACAAGAAAGGCAGTAAATAAAACCCCTTTAACCAAATATTCCAAGCCTGTGCAAAATCTATCCAGAGATCAAAATCTATTGACAGAAAGTAATTGAGCTGTACCACTTTTTAAGAGATTAAATAACCTGGTAGTATCTGCAAACTTATGAAGATCTTGGGTTCTCTCCACATTAGGACTTCAGAACAGTTATTTCTATCTGTCCAAGTGAGAAAAAGATGATGACTGTGCAAGACAGTGTATCTTATTCTCAGTCATGTGCACAAATTCAAGTCCTTACCTGTCTGGAGAGTCAGATGTGGAGGAAGAGGTCCTCCCAGGTTTCCTGGTAAACCTCCATCATCTGCTGTGGTATCAGATGAATCAGTAGCTGAGGGTGGAGGGGGTGCTACCTGTAAGAGGAAAAGTCAAGGCAAAGTCAGTAACTTTGCCTTCAGAGATCATTAAATTCTCTAAAACTCAGAGGAGGTCCATTGTTACCCTCTCTTTTCCTCATGATATTAATATTGTTGCTTTCAGTATTATAAAACTATTATGTTCTCATTTCAGGCAGAAAAGGTAAGGGTAGTAAAAATATGTCAATTTTCTCTCTGGAGATTACGTAATTATGTAGATGAAAATAATTTTCACACAAAAACTGGGATCACTTTATGCTAGATACATCATTTACCTTTCTGCATAATTCAATAAAGCTATGAGCCATGCTGTGCAAGGTCACCCAAGATGGACAGGTCATAGCAAAGAGTTCTGACAAAACGTGATCTGCTGGAGAAGGAAAGGCAACCCACTCCAGTATTCTTGTCTGGAGAATCCCATGAACAGTATGAAAAGGCCAAAAGGTAAGACCCTGAAGGCTGAGCCCCCCAGGATGGAAGGTGTCCAATATACTAACTGGAGAAATTACTAACAGCTCCAGTAAGAATGAACCAGCTGGGCCAAAGCGGGAATGATGCTTTGATCACAAGATGTCTAGCAATATCCCTGGACTACCAACCAGATGCCAGTAGCAACCCTCCTCCTGTTCATAGTCAAAATGCAAGGGGGACTGGGGGACATGCCAAAACTGCCCGTTGAGAACTACTGGAAATGAATGAAATAGTGGAAATGCAAAATAATTCAACTCTTGTCCTACAGAGAAAGAAAATGGTAACAGCCTGCAAAAGCACATATACAGTATCCTTTGATCCAGCAATTCCATTTCAACAAATCTCTCCCCAAGACAGATGAGCAAAAATACAAAATTTATATGTATACACATGCATAATACACAGGCTATTCACTTTAGCATTATAAGTAACAGTAAAAACCACAAAAATCCATCAGTAGAGGTTAGCTGAATAAACTATGGTACTATTGAAGTGAAAAGCAGGTAAGTAAAGAAAAAAGTGTACACAAGATACTGTTAGTAAAATAAAGAGCTGGGGTAAGGAATATTAATATACATATTTTTTTGGCTTATAGTTAGAAAAAAGAAGATT
This sequence comes from Aepyceros melampus, assembly GCA_006408695.1. NCBI lineage: Eukaryota > Metazoa > Chordata > Mammalia > Artiodactyla > Bovidae > Aepyceros > Aepyceros melampus. The sequence continues at coordinate 161,919 of SJXQ01007206.1, read as the reverse complement.
GACTAATAACTAAAAAACAAAAACCCAACAAGAAAACAGATGGAGGAGGCACGGACAGAAGTCAGACTTTTCCAAATACACTTGTTTCATTAATTTAACAAAATATGAAACTCTGTCCAGTTTTACAATGATCCTTAAAAATTAAAGCAAAATATAAACAAACCAGAGAATAGAGATGACACAATGATCACAAATGAGGAATTATTTCAATGTGAAAGTGCAGTCATTTTAAGTCTGCAGTAGGATATGGGGGCTTCTTCCCAGGTGGCTCAACAGTAAAGAACCCGCCTGTCAGGCAGATGTGGTCTGATCTCTGAGTTGTTAAGATTCCCTGGAGAAGGAAATAGCAACCCATTCCAGTATGCTTGTCTGGGAAATCCCATGGACAAAGGAATCTGATGGGCTACAGTCCATGGGGTTGCAAAGAGTCAGGTATGACTTAGTGACTAAACAACAAGAAGGATATACTCTAAATGTGAAAAGAAATGCAAAAACAAAATTTCCAGTAATTGCATAATTGATAATAGCACTGGAATTTACAGCATGAGACTGCTGTACATATATTATTATTGAATAAGCAAGAGTAATTATGTTAGGGCTCTGCAAGGAAACACAGTTTTGGTTTGGGGGATAACAAACAGATGCACACGAAGAGTGAGAAAAAGCTCTGCCATTCTGAATTTAAACTGGAAGCATCAGGGTAAACTCAAAATATACCTTGTCTTGGAAAAAATTTTCCCAAGCTTTGTACACTGAAAAGGCTAAAACAATGACCAATTTAGTAGTAACTCTTGGCACTCAGTTTGTGGTCTCTAAACATCACCCCCCAGGAAAAAGAACCAGGCATCTTAACATCTGTAATAGTAAAATTCAAGCTGAATCAAACATATGACATGCCACAAAGCAAGAAAATGATCAGACTAAGGGGTAAGGTTAAATGAACTGAAAAAGTCAATCTGAAAAAGGTCCTACCAGCTAAAAATGGGACAACTTAAACAGCAACAAAAAGATTAATGAATGTATTAACATGTTACATATTTGAATCCATGAGTTCATAATAATTTTGGGAATAATACCTAATTGATGACCTTTAAAGATACTAGGGATGAACTTAACTGTTAAAGGGAAAGAATCAAACGCTTATCTTTAACATTTTCTGTATAAATGATACCCCAGAATAACTGATTTATTGATAAAGAGAGGTTTTTTTTTAAAAGGTGGTTTCTTGTTATAAAAGTATTTGAACTAAAAAAATCAAAGAAATTTACTGAAGAATTAAATCCACAGTGATATCAAAGGCTGCTAACGTCCCTTCAGGTGCCTCCTCCCGATGGGAGTACAGACCGAATCTTTGGAGATTTCCTGTACCTGCCCCTCTACTCCAATCAAACTGAAATCTGATCAAGTCTCTAACCACCAATTATGAGAAACAGAGGAACAGAGAAATACTTTATGATACCAGGGGGCTGTATCTGCAAGATCTAACGTGTGGGAAACTAAAAAATAAATAACATGTTTTCTTTAATGAATTCCAAACAAAAATTAGAGAGAGACAGGGAGGGAGAGATAATCTAGTGATGAGAACACCAGACATCAATAACTGCAGAACACAGACAACATCTGGAACATAATTTAAATAAACTACTAAAAATGGACTCATGGAACAATCAGGAAAATCTGAGTACTGATTGGGTGTTGGGGATGTTAAGAAACTATTGATTTTTTTTAGGTTTGATAATGGAATTGCTGTGTTTTTTAAAAAGATTACCTTTTAAAAATACAAACTGAAATAGTAACAGATGAATAACAGGATGTTTGGGATTTGCCACAAAATAATCCAAAAGGAAGAAGGTAGATAGAAATTAAGAGATGAATCATGATTGGTCATGGTGAAAAGTGTTGCAACACAGGGGTTTGGATATTATTCCTAGTCTTACTAAACACATCTGACATTTTCCATGATAAAAAAAAGTTCAGGTATCCTTGGCATTTAGAAATAAGTCATTTTTGCCAAGTACATTCTGTTGCATAAAAGGGCAAGTGAAGTGACACGTGAGGATGGGGAGGTAAAATATAGATGGTATGGTAAAGATTTGCTAGTGATATAATATTTTTCCAAGTTCATCCCTCATTCATCCAACCAAAAAATATTAAGTGCCTACTGTATGGACCAGAACTAATCTAGATGCTAGGAAGATAGCAACGAATTAAACACAGGAACCGCCACCTCCTCCCCGCCCCAACTCCATCCTCTGCTCTCATGAACTATAGTATGAGGATCTAGGGGTAAAAAATAGATTAAAAGAGGGGTCCTCAATCTCAGTATAAATGACATTTTAGGTTAGATGATTCTTTGTTTCAGGAACCTTTGGCCTCTCCCCATTAGATGTCAATAATGCCACCACCCCCTTCCAGTTGTAACAAATGTCTCCACATACTGCCAAACATCCCTGGGGGACAAGATCACTCCCAGTTGAGAAGCACCAGGCTAGAAGTAAGTAAGCGCTACGGACAAAAGGTGAAAGGAGACAGATCACCAGGCTAACAGCAGATTTTCAACAGGATGGCTGGGAAAGAGCACTCTAGGCAGAAAGAATAGTCAAGTACAAAAGTCTTGAGAGGAAAAGGCGCTAGCCTATTTGACGACTTGCAAGAAGACCAGTGTAGAAGTGATGGACAAAGTAGAAAATGCACAGTTGGAGCCTTACAGAAAAGATCTGAATGTGTTACAATGCTAACAAGCAAAAATTGAAAATAGGATACTATTTCTGGTATGGCCCAGTAGCTCCAATACACTAACTCCTGCAGGTAACATGAACTCCAGAGAAACAAAAACCCTAAAACTCTCCTCAGCTACACACAGGCACTAAAAAGTGAACAAAATCTGGCAAACTCTAAAAGGAACTTGAAATGAGAAAGCAAAAATAGAAAGTATAATTCCAGCTAGCTTTTTATTACTAGGGAAGACCATCTCAGACAGCTAAAACTCAATAGAAAACCCAGTCTTTCTGGCCAGAAATATCAAAGGATAAGAATTTGGGGACACCAAAGCTGCTAGAAAGTGAGAAAGAAATCCTGGAAAGGAAACAAAGAGGAATCCCAAACTGTGTATAAACTTTCCCCAAATCTCTGGCTAACCTTTAAACTATATATACACAGGCGAGATTTCAAGCCTCCTAGCACAGAATCAGAAAACTGAAGTGAGATCAGAACTACCACTCAAAAGATAGTGCTGGCGCTTAAGCCCGTCTAAATTAACTGCTTGACAACACAATGATAAAATACTCTTTGGAGGACTAACATCATTTAGTCTCCAAAATAGTCATAATGCCCAGAATATAATGCAAAATCATTTGACATACAAAGAGGGAAAATCTCAAAAGCACAATTGTTGCTGGGCGTTCAGATTCAATTGGACCTAGAGAGCAGTGGGAACCCATCTTTCAAGATGGAAAAATGGCTTTACTGGCCTCCAATAGCTGTTTTATTAGATGTAATGAAGCAGGTGATATAGAAGCAAAAAGTAAAACAGCAGAAGAAATGATAAAGATCAGATCCTGCACTGAAAGAGAAACTAAGAAAAAAGATGATATTCCAGAAAAAGACAAAGGAAATGTCAAAAAGTGTGAAATCAATTATGTAAAAAATTCCAGAGCTTCCAAGACCACAGCTTAAAATAAGTAGAGAAGACAGTATAATTCTGAAAAAGGCCTGGAAAGATGGATTCTTGCATGAAACACTTCTGGACAGCCAAAATTGAAAGCTGATAGATACTGCAAATGACCAGGATTTTGTTTCTGTCTTTTTTTTTTTTTAAATAATAAAACCAGTGTTTTTACAAGAAAAAAAAAAGGCACAATCAACAGAGCCCAACCCTGAGATGGCCTCCATGTTAGAATTAGCAGTTAAGAATTTTAAAGCAGCTATTGTAACTATGCTCAATGATATACAAGAAATTCAATCATATTATGAATGTATGCTTATACTGGATGAAAAGAAATGCCACCAGAAAAACAAAACCTGTTTTTTAAAAAAAAAAAAAAGGCAATAAACTTAGGGGGAAAAAAAAAAGATAGTAACCGGAGTGGGGGGGGGGCGGGGCGGCGGCAGGGACTGACGGAACCAACAAAGAAAACAATCAGTGAACTTGAAGATAATGATTATCTTAACATAACAGATATGAAATCATCCAATGTGAAAATTATAGAGAAAGGAGGAGAAAAAGATGGTCCAGGACCTCCGAAATAGTTCCAAAAGGTTTCTCATGTAGTAACATGAAAGTCCCAGAAAAAGAAGAAGAAAAAATTAAGAAATATGTGGAAAAAACATAACAGCCAAAAGTTTCCCATATTTGATGGAAGACATAAATTTACAGATTCAAGAATTTCAGCAAACTCCAAGCAAGATGAGTACAAAGAAAACATCACAGCCAAGCTACTGAAAACCAAAGAAAAAAATAAAGCAACCAAAGAAAACACATATAGGCGGAAATGATTTGATTACTGCCTGATTCTCATCAGACAACAATGGAAGTTAAGACAACAGAGTAACATGATCTTTGAGGTGCTGGAAGAAAACTGGCACCTCAGAATTGTGTTATCTTCTATTCAAGGTAAAATAAAAACATTTTTACATAAAAGAAATGAAAGAGTTTGCCACCAACGACCTAGGAAGAGGCTTAAAAACACACAACTAGAATAGGTCATAACACATGGAACAAAGGCCAATGGATCAAATATTTGAAAAAGAATCAAGGTCGTCTTGTCCAATCTTTTCATTTTACAGATGGCTCAACCAAACTAATTAAAAATCTTGTTATTATATAGTGGTACACCGTACTAGAAAGTAAACTCAATTCCTGGGTAAATGCAATGGAAAGGCAAAAACATGTATTTTTACCTTTATAAGCAAGTCAGAATATAAAAACCCACTGAAGGGTGCTGAAATTAATGTTATTCCTAAAGGTTTTATAAAAACTGGATCTTTCATGTAATACCTAAGGCATCTGCTTAAATCATGTGATTTTTTTCATGACGACTTTTAAAAAACATCAGCAATACCATTATTCTTGTGAAAATTCAAACTTTCACTTTTTAGTTAAGTTTATTTTTCAGAACTTTTGCTGCATACACACAATATAATTAGAAATAATTATGGTATCAAACAAGAATGATATTCTACTGTACCAAATACTATTTTCACTCTAAGAAAATGTCAATGGGAGCAAATGTATCTTAAAATGTTAGTGATTTTTACATTGTTTAAAATGTTATTTTTGTAAGTACACAGAATACAACAGACTCTGAAAAATCAGTTTTGAATGAATACAATATGTAAAACCCTAAGACATACAGACTAAAGGAATCCCCAAGTCAGGTACATAATGAAAATGAAATCCAAATCTTTAGGAAATAATCCCAGTTCTCTGAGAAAACAAGTCACCCCCAAGGTTCACTAAGGAACATATTAACATACTATTTGAAAACAACACTGAAAAACTATCACGATGAGCCTCCATACATACTGGATTAGCATAATCTTATATGTCTCAAGTGCTTGGCCATACTTACCCCCATAGCTGGGACTTCTTCACTCTTTAGTTCATTTATTCGAACCAAATAGTTAACAAAGTCTCTGGCAGCATTGCTCTGTGCATCTTTTTTATTGGTGGAATTACCCATGCCAGGTAATTATATCCTTCCACTCGAACCTTCAAGAAAAAAATGTATTGAGTGTGTGACCTGGGTAATTTTGGGATTTAAAAAATTCACACTTTACTAGACCATTAAGAGATTACAGTTAATTACTGGAGATATACTTTATAAACACAGTGAAAATAACATACCTAAGACAATTCACAAGCTGTCTTATAAAAAAATGCTTAATTCATACTGTCCAGTGATAAACTAATCACAAAAGCAAGAATGTTAACTTATGTGGCTCATATAATCTCTTCTAATACAACATTAAGTTCCACATTAAAATCTGATTTTACAAGGCCAAAGAATAACTACTCGTATTTATTTTAAAACACTCTGATGTGAAGCAGTTAAGAACACACCTACTTTCTACTGGAATTAGTAACTAACTACAGACAAAGTTAATCCAATTTTTCTAATCTGCACTACTGGTAATGCATAAAGTATGAAAGACACATTGTTCTAATTAGAATAATTTACCTACAACGATGTTTTAAAAGTAATGCTCAAAAAAAATTAAAAAAAAATAAAAGTAATGCTCAGGGAATTCCCTGGCTGTCCAGTGGTTAGCACTCAGTGCTATTACTGCAGGGGGCATCGGATCCACCCCTGGTCAGGGAATTGAGATCCCCAAAGCTGTGTGGTGCAGCCAAAAGTTTTTTAAAAATGATTGATTTCAAATCACTTGAAAATGATTTATAGTGAGATAGAAATAGCAGGCAAGTCACAATAAAGGACATATCCCAATGTACAACACATTAACATTTCCAAACAGAAAACATTATTCTTTTAATAATAAAATAAGTCTTAAAGTCACATAAATGCAAACTATTTTTTTTTTAATACCTCGCACATGAATTTCTGTCTGTTTTTGTTCCCCACTGCTCTGATTTCATATGCTGGGGTCATCTTCCTTTTGCCACACCAGGCATACAGAAAATTTTTAACATCACCCATGATTCAAGTGTCTTCTTCAGACCTAAGAAACAAGTTAGTTAAAAACAGCATTTTTATAAGAGTAAACAGTGGAAATTACCAATCTGGAAATATCCAATGACTGAAAATCTATGTTAAGCACAGGATATTCTATCATGCTGCTATTAACATTGCCTATTAAGAAATGTTAATGATGAAATTGGACCATCTATCATGTTTTGTTTAAAAAAAAAAAGCAGAACACTAAAGTATAATTTGTACTACACAAGAAATATGCATAAATAAATCAAGACTGGAAAAGAACTATCCCCCCTAAATAATTATCTTTAGGTAACTACATGTGATTTTTACCTTTCCTTAAAAGAGATTTTATGTAATCTCCTTTTTACAAGAGGTACTTTATGTGTTTTATCTAATCCTCACAACTGTGGGAGATACACATGATAGATCCTACTATATCATCATTTTACTACTACTACTACTAAGTCACTCCAGTCATGTCTGACTCTGTGCGACCCCATACAAGGCAGCCCACCAGGCTCCCCCGTCCCTGGGATTCTCCAGGCAAGAACACTGGAGTGGGTTGCCATTTCCTTCTCCAATGCATCAAAGTGAAAGTGAAGTCGCTCAGTCGTGTCCACCTCTTCGTGACCCCATGGACTGCAGTCTACCAGGCCCTTCCGTCCATGGGATTTTCCAGGCAAGAGTACTGGAGTGGGGTGCCATCGCCTTCTCCATTTTACATGGGAAGAAACTTTGGCATAGATAGTTAACTTCCAAGTTATCCACCGTGGAGGCCCAAGTTCAAACTCAAACTACTATATTAAGAAATAGTCATCAATTATTTCGTATATAAATCCAATAGTTTACCCTCATTTGCACTGTCCCCTAGCAGACTGTCCTCAAAGCTGCAGGCAATATATTGTTAGTAAGTCCAAATACATAAATTAATTAGTACTTAAAATAATTAATGGACCAAAATATTTTATACCAAATCTTTAGGCCTTGATATTCATTAAAATTTGAAAATATTACATCTTCTTGAAGAACATATTGCACTTGTTAGCATTCTCCCTCTACAAGACAGCAAAAGATTATAGCCTAAGTCTAAAATCTGAATTTAAATTACTAGCCAAGTATCTGAGACTAAATTTAGAACCAGAAAAAATATACTACAAATTCAATTTGCTGTGATGTGAGAGGAAACCCCATTAAGTCTGTCTTCTGATGATGTTCAGTGTATTTTGTTAGCACCTAAATCTTGTGTCATCAAACTGGACTTGGTATAAAGTTTATTTTGTAGTCACAGTCACCCTGTTGTTGTTCAGTTACTAAGTAATGTCGGACTCTTTTAGACCCCACGGACTGCAGCACACCAGGCAGACAGTCCTTCACTATCTCCTGGAGTTTGCTCAAACTCAAATCCATTGAGTCAGTGATGCCATCCAACTATCTCATCCTCTGCAGCCCTGTTCTCCTTTTGCCTTCAATCTTTCCCAGGATCGGGGTCTTTTCCAATGAGTCAGCTCTTAGATGGCCCAACTACTGGAGCTTCAACTTCAGCCCTTTCAATAAATATTCATACTTGATTTCCTTTAGGATGCAAATCTCCTTGCACTCCAAGAGTCTTCTCCAGCACCACAATCTGAAAGCATCAATTCCTTGGGGCTCTAACAGTAAAGAATCTGCCTGTAATGCAGAGACCCAGGTTCAAGCCCTGGGTGGGCAAGATCCCCTATAGAAGGAAATGGCAACCCACTCTAGTATTCTTGCCTGGAGAATAATTCCATGGACAGAGGAGCCTGGTGGGCTACAGTCCATGGGGTCACAGAGTTGGGACACGACTGAGTAACACACACCCACACCTCACAAACACACCCACACCCTTCTTTATGATCCAACTCTCATATCTACAACTGACTATTGGAAAAATCAAGCTTTGATGATGCGGACCTTTGTCTGCCAACTAAGTTAACCCTGCAAACACCCAATTAATGAAAAGCTGTGGAAAGCTAAGGATGAGTGAGTGAAGTCGCTCAGTCGTGTCCGACTCTTTGCGGCCCCATGGACTGTAGCAGCCCACCACGCTCCTCTGTCCATGGGATTTTCCAGGCAAGGTACTGGAGTGGGTTGCCATTTCCTTCTCCAGAGGATCTTCCCGACACAGGGATTGAACCCAGGTCTTCCGCATTGTAGGCAGACGTTTTACCGTCTGAGTCTATCTACAAATTCCAACCATGAATAATTAATTTAAAAAACAAGCACTCAAGGTGAACGAGTTAACATGGAATATGAAGGACTACACTATCAAATTCCTTCTTCCCTCGGTAGTCTCATCTAACTCTATAATATTAAACATCAACTATATCCTAATGATAACCAAATATATACTAAACATTTATAGTCTTTTTAACCTCCAAAACCAAGTTCATCTAAGAGACCCATCTGGATGCTACCTTGACATCTCAGTCAGAACTTTAAATTTCTTCCCCAAACCTGTTCTTCTCGCCCCTCAAGCCCAGTTTTCCCATCTCCCCAAATGGCACCATCATTCACCAAGTTACTCAAGGTGTGGTATCTACCCAGTCCCTGAAGATTCTCTATAGCCATCCCTTGTTATGTACCCGTCAGTATCCTTAAGGAGCACCTACGTGAACTAATATTTTACTTAACCTTTACAACACTGTGCAAAAAGCCTTATTATTATTCCCTTTTTACAGGTGAGTAAACTAACTCAAGAATAACCTGCCCCAAGAGACAGAGCTCCTAACTAGGGGACCCAGAATTTCCAGCCAGGTAGGCCACTGCTCACTTCCGCCTCCAAGGCAGGTGTCCCATCTCCCTGCTATCACTCTGCACAGCTGGAGTGCGGGAATGACGTCCTCAACGATTCCCACTCCCTCCACTCTAGCTACCCCCGAATCCTTGCCTCCCTTAAATTCTCACCACACTTCGGTCACATGGCCTTCTTTCAGTTTCCGACGCCTGCCTGCCCGTTACACTCACTACTCCCTTCGGCCTCTGCGGTTCTGCCCCCTCCTCCGTCGCTGACGCATCCTCCGCCCCGCGGCCGACAGTTCAAAGGTCTACTACCTCCTCCGGGACGCCTGCTCTCGCCACTCGATCTCAAGGGGCTCTCCCTTTTACACCAATTCCTCGCCATCTCTTCACGGAAACCTGCAGACGCCTGTTTTCCGACTGCCTCCCCACACCCCCCCACAACCCCCGGAAAGGAAGGGCCGGGACGCTGCCTCACCCCTTTACTCTCTGTCTACAGCGGCCGCAGGACAGCGCCCCCGAGACAACAGGCCGCTCTGCGCGGCTTGAACGACCGAAGGGCCCTAAGGCGAGCGCGGCGCCTGGGCGGGCTCACCCCCACAG
>SJXQ01007206.1:108207-150692 GCA_006408695.1 Aepyceros melampus | reverse complement strand
GACTCCCCGCCCCTCCCCCACCTTTCCCTCCGCGGCGAGAGCCGCGCCGCCGCGCTAGGCCGGAGGAGGAAGTGCGGCCTGGCCGTTAAGCAGACCGGGCCGGGAAACGCTACGCGAACAAACAGGGCAACAACGGCGCTCCCCCGACCCCACTGGTAGCGCGGCGGGCAGCCGGCAGCGCGCAGCCCGCCATCCGGGAACCCGGCGAGGCGGCTCCCCACCCCCACCCCCAACCGCCACCGCCCGCGCCAGCGAACAAAGCCCGGCTGCAGAGCCGCGAGGCCCACGCCGGCCCAATGAAAACCACAAGGCCGTTTCCCCCTTACCCTCGTCTGCTTTCCTGGTGCCCGAGAGCACAGCCCTCTTAGGACCGTCCGTAGCACCGGCCTTTAGCGACGGACACCCGTAGAGCGAACCGCAACTTGCAAGAAAGCGGCTGCGAAATGGCTGCGATCGCGGCGCCAGGGGGCGGGGCCAGCGCTCTGCGCATGCGCAGAAAGCGAGCTGGGGGCGGGGGCGGCCCAGGCCGCCGCGAGGGAAGGGCGGGGCTGCGGCGACGTAGCGGCCGTTGGTTTCTGGTCGCCTGGGAGATGGGGCTGCCAATGGCGCCCGCGGTCCCGGCCTGGCTTCCTTCTGTAGCAGAGCCGCCTCCTGTTTGAAAGTTTGGGGGACTTGGGGGGCCCGGTAGCATTTTAATGCATCAAAATGTTTTGCAGCTTTTGTCATAGGGACCTGTGGTAGATGAGGTGCCCTTCCAAGACAGAGCTGAAGTGTTAGGTGCTAACTTTATAGGGTTTTTGTTTTAGTTCCTAAGTCTTGTCCGACGCTTTGCGATGCCTTGGACAGTAGCCAGCCAAGCTCCTCTGTTCGTGGGATTTCCCAGGCGAGAATACTGGAGTGGGTTGCATTTCCTTCTCCCGACCCAGGGATGGAACCGGTGTCGCCTGCATTGCCAGTCGAGTTCTTTACCTGGTGAGCCACCAGGGAAGACCTCAGAGCCTTGTTAGTGTAGTTAAACTAGACACCATGTGAAGTGGGCTTATTGTGTGTTCCTGACACACAGTAGGTGTTCAACAGATACTGTTGTAGTGATTCAAATACTCTTTAACAGGGATGTCTCCTGAGAGAAATAATCTCAATGAAGGCAGGAACTCTACCTGGCTCGCTCAGGCCACTCACTGTGTTAATGGAGTCCAAGCATACTCTGCCTGCTACATGGACAGGCCATGAATCAGAGAGGAGGGGTTGAAGCAGGGAATATGACTTATGTTCAGAGAGCTGACTGGCCAAGAAGATGGCAGACAAATGACTCAAGATGGGGGAGGTGAAGAAACAAAATAGAAAGGCCATTAATCTTGCAACTATCTCCTAGAAAGAGAAGCCTCAAACAGAGATGTGCTCATTTCTTCCTTCCTGCCATCTACAGACAGACAGGGGTCTGAACAAAGACACTTTAACAGGCAGAGGGGCAAGATTCTCTCAGGCAGGCCATTATGTATGATTATAATAACAAAAAAACTAAAAGCAAGTCAAATAGTTCCAAAGTGGAGTCAGAACTGAGGCTACTGGTTTTTCCCTGCTACAACTGGGGTACATATCACATGCTTACTAAAATGAATAGATTAAAAACTGTAAGGTGGTTTTTGCTCAAATTGGATATCCTTTTGTCTTCAGTCTTTGGAATAATTTGCATTGTTAACTATTGTAGTAGTCACTTAATTTTTTGAACTCTAGTGCTTCTCACAGAGTCAATAGTACAGAATATTTCAAGTTGGGATTGTTCCAGAGAATCCAGACTAATCAATTATCTGACCCCATCATACCTACCATCCTTATTTTTCACCTCTTTCACTGTTTTTCTTCCTAACTCTTCTAGCTCACTGTGGTTAGTCCCTTGTTTCAGTATTTCTCCTATGATTAGAATAACAGCATTTACTCAATCTTATTTTCCTCATGGGTTTGCTGTCTTCAACTAAAAACAAAACCATTCAGGAAAACACCTTAATCTTTTGTTTCTTTGTCCCTTTCAGGGTGTAACCGAGCAGGACGCCATGGGAGCTTCCTGGGACAGGCCTTCCCCCAAATATTCCCCCAAAGCTCCTCTCTGAAGTACCTAGACAATACTGTTTGATGCACATCTCCTGAGTTATTTTGCAGATGTAAAAAACCTCCCCTTTCAAGCAAATGTTAGATATTATTACCATGAGTCAGTTGGAGCCTAAGGACCAATTTTTTAAAACCCTGTGACCCACCCTCACCATCAGCCAGTGAGAGAATTGTGACAAGCTGATCGCAGACCGCTCCCTCCCATCTGGTTTTTAAAAGTGCTTTGCAGAGCTCAGGGCTTTTAAGACATAAGCTTCCTGTCTCCTTGAATGGCCTTGTAATAAACCTTTCTCTGCTGCGAACTCCACCTTTTCAGTTTGTTTGGCCTCACTGTCAGGCACACGAACTTGCATTACAAAGGTACTTAAACCAGCAAGGTTTTGTTTTATTCATTTTATGATAAGGGAAACCCAAATAGCATAAATGGATTATAGGTGTTTTCTTGTAGATAAAGAACACAGCATTTTTATTACCAATGTTTTGAACTGAGAGTCTGGTAGATGGATTACATATATCTGTTTCATCATTTTCTTGGAAACTGCCTCTTGTTCTTTCAGTTGAGAGTAGTTCTTGTCTTTTCATTTTACTTACATTTCTCTGTGTCTATAAATTTAGGTAAAACAGTTATCTTGTGGTGTTGAATAGGTGTTTGTTTGTGGGAGCATCCCTATATAGACCGTGTGCCCAGTGTCTTTGATGTGAGCGCTGGTTTTGATGTGACAGCAGCCACATCTTTTCTCAGAGTGGGCTTGCCACCATCACCTTGATAAAGGGGGTCATGGCTGGTGCTGAAGTAGCTAGAGCCTGTGCAGGGTGTGAGGTGGGACTTTCGCTCTGCACAGTGTCTGTCACCACACTGGCAGTGCTCTCCTGAGTTGCTCGAGCTAAAGCCCTGGGGGGTAGACTCAGGATGGTCTATCTTTAAGTTTATATCTTTGAAGTTTTTTATTGAAGTGAAGTGGAAGTCACTCAGTCACATCCGACTCTTTGCAACCCCATGGCCTATACAGTCCATGGAATTTTCCAGGCCAGAATACTGGAGTGGGTAGCCTTTCCCTTCTCCAGGGGATCTTCCCAACCCAGGGATCGAACCCAAGTCTCTCATATTGCAGGCGGATTCTTTACCAGTTGAGAAGCCCAAGAATACTAGAGTGGGTAGCCTAGCCTTCTCCATTGGATCTTCCCGACCCAGGAATCGGACCGGGGTCTCCTGCATTGCAGGTAGATTCTTTACCCCCTCTAAGTGTGTATATCTTTACTTCTCCCCATACTGGAGCCTTTTCCTCAAAGGAGGGGAGTGATGAAGTAAGAAAGGCTTGTGTGCGCTGCCTGTGTAGGCATCTGTGGCTCTGCTCAGAAGCAGCCCAGAGTCATGTCTTATCCCGTGTTGCAGCCATCCCATATCAATGCAAAGCTGTAGTATGGAGTGAGTGGGGCCAGAGCATTCACCAGGTCGTGACCAGGGGTCGTGGTGGTTTAAGTGACCATGCTGTGGTCAGAAATCTGGTCGGGCTTCAGTGGCACCATTTGAGTGAGTGCCAACAATGGCCACTGTTGCCCCACCCAGACCACACCCCAGGCCCCTGGATTGCCTCCGCATCTTTAGATCAAATCTTTCCAAGGTCCTGGGGCACTAGGTTCATTGCCAAGCTGTGCTCTTCCCGACCCAGGAATCGGACCGGGGTCTCCTGCATTGCAGGTAGATTCTTTACCCCCTCTAAGTGTGTATATCTTTACTTCTCCCCATACTGGAGCCTTTTCCTCAAAGGAGGGGAGTGATGAAGTAAGAAAGGCTTGTGTGCGCTGCCTGTGTAGGCATCTGTGGCTCTGCTCAGAAGCAGCCCAGAGTCATGTCTTATCCCGTGTTGCAGCCATCCCATATCAATGCAAAGCTGTAGTATGGAGTGAGTGGGGCCAGAGCATTCACCAGGTCGTGACCAGGGGTCGTGGTGGTTTAAGTGACCATGCTGTGGTCAGAAATCTGGTCGGGCTTCAGTGGCACCATTTGAGTGAGTGCCAACAATGGCCACTGTTGCCCCACCCAGACCACACCCCAGGCCCCTGGATTGCCTCCGCATCTTTAGATCAAATCTTTCCAAGGTCCTGGGGCACTAGGTTCATTGCCAAGCTGTGCTGTGGAGTATGTGGGGCTGGGGTATTCTCTTAGCTCAGACTAGTGTTAATTGCTCAGTCATGTCCAACTCTTTGCAACCCCATGAACTGTAGCCTGCCAGGTTCCTCTGTCCATGGAATTCTCCAGGCAAGAATACTGGAGTGAACTGCATTTCCTCCTCCAGGGGATCTTCCCAACCCATGGATCAAACTCTGGTCTCTTGCATTGGCAGGTGGATTCTTTACCACCTGAAACATCAGGGAAGCCAGCTCAGATTAGGGATAGCAGCAAAGAAGCAACCACTAGGGCAGACCTCTCTCCACCCTGTCTGATGGCAGACCAGTACCTGCACACTCCTCATGAATGGAATCCAGGCTTCCCCAGCTTCTTTATTTGTCCCAGTGGTCCTCCAAGCAGCCAAAAGGGCTTGTCTCTTCCGGGCAGGACCCCAGGACTGGGGGGGTCCAGTCTGCGGCTTCACCTGCTCCTCCCCAGGGCCACCTGTGTGATTCCCCTTTTCCCCTTGTCCCCTCCCAAGGTCACAGGTCTCCACTCCATGCTTTTCTTCCCAATTATATGGGAGTCTTTCTTGCAGCCTTAGTTGTTTAGTTTTTCTGCCAGTTTTCAGTTAGTTTTCCATAACAGTTGTTCCACGTGTAGATATATTTTTGACTCATTTCAGTAACAGGAAAGAATAAAATCTGATTCCCTGTTTGATCTGTTTCTTTTACTCTAACCTTTGTTTTTCATCGCTTTTGTTTCTATAATCACTAAGAAGATGCTGCCTGAAGCTATAAGGGTACATCGTGACCTCCGGCAACACCTGCCCCTCTACCAGAATGTTAAAGTGCCTTTATTCAGCTCATAGGGAAACATCTTGACCCTGTCCACCTGCAGATGGCTGCAGAAAAAAAGGAATTAACACTTCCCCTAATGGAGGCTGGTCAAACCAGGAGATACTTTGCAAGACTTACCGCCTTTTAACTTTACTTCCTTACCTTCTCTCCTCTGTTCTATAAAAGAAGCTAGCATCCAGACCCCATAAGATGTCTTGGACTCTAGTCCGCCACCTTCTTGGATGCCTGGTTTTCTGAGTAAAATCGCTATGCCTTGCCTCAACAACTTGTCTCCTGATTATTGGCCTGTCGTGCAGGAAGCAGACTAAGCCTGGACTCGGTAACATTTGCGGAGGGAAGTAAGCTCTGCTATCTTCTTAGTTTGTCATCTTGATCCTCATCCCATGGTGAGAATATTTAGACTATGGGATTAGGCAAATGCTACAAGTCTGGGCCTCGAACCAACCCCCTCACCACCCCATCTTCTGCCAGAGTCAGTTGTTAACCATTTATCAGCTCACCACTGGCCTTGGCCCTGGCAAGTCCTTCAGCTGCCCTGGGTTTAATCTTCCCTTCCCTTAAACCAGGGGTGAATTAGATGCTGGTCTTTCAGCTCCAGCCTCCTGCCCTGCAGCTTAGGCAGCCAATGGTGAGTTGTGCTAC
The DNA here is from genome assembly GCA_006408695.1 of Aepyceros melampus. NCBI lineage: Eukaryota > Metazoa > Chordata > Mammalia > Artiodactyla > Bovidae > Aepyceros > Aepyceros melampus. The sequence goes on along the minus strand of SJXQ01007206.1, from coordinate 144,974 downwards.
TTCTGAGCTGCTGTGTCCTAAGCCTGGGGCTCAGTGACAAGGTGATTGGGAATGGAACCTCACGTGGTACACAACTTCTGAGGTTCCAGGGCTTTCCACACTTGCAAGACGACTGCAGGGGTAATTGAGAGACCCTGGTCCTTTGGGGACTGGTGACATCTGCCAACTGCCCATTTCCCTCTGAGCTTTAACATTCTCCTCTGAGAAAGAGACTTCTGAAGCAGATCGTCTCTGAACATCACCACCCCTCACATTTGAGGCTTTTGGAGTTCCTCCGAGCACAGCTCTGCTCCCGTGTCTCCAATCCCTCCATCTCAGACTCCTATGAAACTCCCTCTGTAAGCACACCGAATGCCAGTCATGGCCAGGTTCTGTTCTCAGTACTCTATATACACTCTGCCTGGACTATCTTACATGCTTTCAACTACCACCTATGTGTGAATACCCTCTAAACCTCAATCTCCAAACCAAACTTTCTTTTGACCTTCAGATCATATGTAAATGCTTGGTGAACCTCTCTCCTTAACATTCCCCAGGCTTTTGAGTCTCGGGTCTCAATCCTGATTCTTTTGTTATTGGAGTAGGCAGCCTTCAATATGGCCAACAACGATCCTTTCCTCCTGGCATATGAGCCCTGTGTAGTCCCATCCTACACTGTTACTAGGACTGGTCTTTTTGACTAAAGCACACGGAATGGGATAGTAAGCCACTTATGAGATTGCTTTAAAAGACTGTGGCTTCTGTTTTGAGTTTTGGCTCACTGTGTGCCATCCCTATCTTTCAGATCACTCAGATCTTTCTGGAGTAAGAAAGCTGCCATAGTGTCATGAGAAACTGAAGTCTCTGGGCAACAGCCAGCAAGGAACAGAGGCCTGCCCAGCTACGTAAGCGAACCCAGAAGCGGGTTCTTCGGCTCCAGTTCAACCTTGAGAGGAATAAAGCTCTAGCCAATGGCTTGACTGCAATTTTTTCAAAGACTTTGTACGAGAATAACCCAGTTAAGCTGCTCCTAGATTCCTAACCCTCAGAAACATATGAGTTAATGTTTCCAATGTTAAACTGTTACATTTAGGGGTGATTTGTTACATGAAATAAATAACAAATACAAGTGCAATTGTCCCTTAGTATCCATAGGGGATTGGTCCCAGGATCCTCCCAGATACCAATCTATGGAGATTCACCAGTCTCTAAATAAATGGCACAGTATTTGCATAAAACCTATAGGATATACTTATATATATTCTAATCATCTCTAGATTTCTAATAACTACAAAGTATGTGCTATGTAAATAGTTGTAAATACAATGTAAATGAGAGTACATCATGAGAAACGCTGGACTGGAAGAAACAAGCTGGAATCAAGATTGCTGGGAGAAACATCAACCTCAGATATGCAGATGACACCACCCTTATGGCAGAAAGTGAAGAGGAACCAAAGAGCCTCTTGTTGAAAGTGAAAGAGGAGAGTGAAAAAGGTGGCTCAAAGCTCAACATTCAGAAAATGAAGATCATGGCATCCGGTCCCATCACTTCATGGGAAATAGATGGGGAAACAGTGGAAACAGTGTCAGACTTTATTTTTTATGGGCTCCAAAATCACTGCAGATGGTGACTGCAGCCATGAAATTAAAAGACGTTTACTCTTTGGAAGAAAAGTTATGACCAACCTAGATAGCATATTGAAAAGCAGAGACATTACTTTGCCGACTAAGGTCCGTCTAGTCAAGTCTATGGTTTTTCCAGTGGTCATGTATGGATGTGAGAGTTAGACTGTGAAGAAAGCTAAGCGCCGAAGAATTGATGCTTTTGAACCGTGGTGTTAGAGAAGACTTAGTTATGACCAACCTAGATAGCATATTGAAAAGCAGAGACATTACTTTGCCGACTAAGGTCCGTCTAGTCAAGTCTATGGTTTTTCCAGTGGTCATGTATGGATGTGAGAGTTAGACTGTGAAGAAAGCTAAGCGCCGAAGAATTGATGCTTTTGAACCGTGGTGTTAGAGAAGACTCTTGAGAGTCCCTTGGACTGCAAGGAGATCCAGCCAGTCCATTCTGAAGGAGATTAGCCCTGGGATTTCTTTGGAAGGAATGATGCTGAAGCTGAAACTCCGGTACTTTGGCCACCTCATGGGAAGAGTTGACTCATTGGAAAAGACTCTGATGCTGGGAGGGATTGGGGGCAGGAGAAGGGGACGACAGAGGATGAGATGGCTGGATGGCATCAGTGACTCGATGGACATGAGTCTGAGTGAACTCCGGGAGTTGGTGATGGACAGGGAGGCCTGGCGTGCTGCAATTCATGGGGTTGCAAAGAGTCAGACACAACTGAGCGACTGAACTGAACTGAAATAGTTACCAGCATGTGGCATATTCAAGTTTTGCTTTTTGGAACCTTCTGGAATATTTCCCGCAATATTTTTCTTCTGTATTTGGTTGAATCCTCGGATACAGAGATATCCTGCAGATACAGAGTGCCAGTTGTATCTTCCGTATCTAGTTTGATTCTTTTTTCTAAATATCTTTTATTCTACTCCCTCCTCCATCACTGCTGCCACTTCCTTAGTTTGAGCCTCCACCACTGGTTACCTATTGCAACAGGCCACCTAATGGTTTCCCCGTTCCCAGTCTGTATTTTAATCTACTCATCACACTGCTTCAAGAGTGACATTTTTAAAACAAAAAGTCATGTCACATACCTTCCCAGCCCACAAACACATTCAGTTCAGTTCAGTTTAGTTCAGCTGCTCATTTGTTTCCATCTCTTTATGACCTCAAGGACAGCAGCACACCAGGCCTCCCTGTCCATACCAACTGCTGGACTTTATTCAAACTCATGTCCATTGAGTCAGTGATGCCATCCAACCATCTCATCCTCTGTCATCCCCTTCTCCTCCCGCCTTCGATTTTTCCCAGCATTAGGTTCTTTTCCAATGAATCAGTTCTTCGCAACAGGTGGCCAAAGTATTGGAGTTTCAGCTTCAACGTCAGTACTTCCAATGAATTTTCAGGACTGATTTCTTTTAGGATGGACTGGCTGGACCTCCTTGCAGTCCAAGGGACTCTCAAGAGTCTTCTCCAACACCATAGTTCGAAAGCATCAATTCTTTGGTGCTCAGCTTTCTTTATAGTCCAACTCTCACATCCATACATGACCACTGGAGAAGCCATAGCCTTGACTAGACGGACCTTTGCTGGCAAAATAATGTCTCTGCTTTTTAGTATGCTGTCTAGGTTGGTCATAACTTTCCTTCCAAGCAGTAAGAGTCTTTTAATTTCATGGCTACAGTCACCATTGCAATGATTTTGGAGCACCCCCCCAAATAGTCTGTCACTGTTTCTCCATCTATTTGCCATGAAGTGATGGGACCAGATGCCATGATCTTAGTTTTCTGAATGTTGAGCTTTAAGCCACCTTTTTCACTTTCCTCTTTCACTTTCAACAAGAGGCTCTTTGGTTCCTCTTCACTTTCTGCCATAAGGGTGGTATCATCTGCATATCTGAGATTATTGATATTTCTCCCAGCAATCTTGATTCCAGCTTGTGCTTCATCCAGCCCAGTGTTTCTCATGATGTACTCCACATATAAGGAAGCCCCATAAACACATAAATACTTCAAATCCTTCAATGATGGCAACTTTTTAAAATCTATGTCTCTTTGACCTGCTTCTTCTTCTAAAGTCACTTAGCAAAAGGCATTCTCTTACTGTATTTGCCACTGTTCCAAACAGTGATAGATACATGGATCATTCAAGAGTGTAGATTTTTTCCATTCCCCATCTGCTACTGTTAGAAGCACAGTCAAAAGTTTGCAACCTAGGAAAAAATCTGAGAGTGGAACTGTGATCTGATCGCTGATGATAGTAAATGCAAAAGTCTATATCACTTCTTGGGTTTTGTATCATTTGCAACTTTATTTTGCCAGCTATTGAGTTAGCGATTTAGCAGCAATGTAATGTTTCTCTCTGATGTATAAAGAACATATACTGGGGGCTTCCCTGGTGACTCAGTGGTAAAGAATCTGTCTGCCAACGCAGGAGACACAGGTTCAATCCCTGGTCCAGGAAGATTTCACATGGCCTTGGAGCAACTAAGCCTGTGTGCCACAACTACTGAGCCTGGATGCCTAGAACCGGTGCTCTGCAACAAGAGATACCATTGAAATGAGAAGCCCATTCAGCACAACAAAGAGTAGCCCCTACTCACTGCAACTAAAGAAAGCATGTACAATGCAGCAAAGACCCAGCACAGCCAAAAGTAAGAAATAAAATAAAATAAAAATTATTAAAAAAAAACAAACATAACAAAGTTTAAACTAGCCTTGCTCATTTGTCTAACCATCATATTTCTCCTTGTGTTCACAAGATCTCATTAATCATGTTAAAAGCTCTCGAAGTGCTAATTTCAGATGAGCAAAAAAAGAAAAACAGCTCTTTCCTTAGTGGATATCCAGTATTTATTTTCACTGAAAAATTAATTTGGCCTTAGTATCATTAAATAGGGATATGACATCCTCAGAAACAAACACTAACAAAAAACCTCACTTTTCTTCTTTTAGGTAGTTAACAGCTATACAAAGAAGTTTCAATGAGGTAGAATATAAGCTCACATAAGCAACTGTGATTCAATTTCTAATTCAGATACCTTATTCCTAAAGAAGACAGAAATATGAGAAAGCAGTATGTGTTATTCCTGGGCAAGAAAGGATGTTGTTGTTGTTCAGTCACTAAGTCACATCTGACTCTTTGTGACCCCGTGGACTGCAGCATGCCAGGTTCCTCTGTCCTCCACTGTATCCTGGAGTTTGCTCAAATTCACGTGCAGTGAGTCGGTAAAAGGAGCGAGGAGATATAAATATAACAACTGTTACCTACTCAACCAATTTTCAAAAGGGTTAGCAAAGATAACTGAATCCATTGTTCATTTCAAATTCTCATTTTGAACACGTTTTCTTGTTAATTTAAAAATTAAAAAACAGCGTAAACTGATATGAATTTCAAACAATTCTCCTCTGCAGACTAATCAGACAGGAAACAAAATAAAACCCTAGGTAGTTACTAGATTGGATAATCAAGTTTAAAATCATTAAGGATTAACCATCAATAGACTTTGTTGCTAGAAAGCACATACCTGGGTTTGTTACAGAGGAGGCTGAGCGGCCAGTTATACATTCCAGAGAAAGAAAAAAGTAAAGAGGTTGTGTAGAGAAAGTTAAAGTGAGATCTTTGGGTCCTCCCTAAACCTTTTATCACTGAAAAGTGACTGCTTGAAAATGCAACTGGAAAATGAAAGTAGCTGCTGGGCTCACTGCAGAAGGGACTCTGGTTTTCACTTCCAATATTTAGTGTACTGTTGAGGGACACTCTCTTCCCAGTGAGGAAAGGAGGAAGTTGCAGTGCCCAGAGCAGAGAGATCTTTGGCTCTGCGAAACTCTGAGCTTTAAGAAGTTCTCTATGGACAGAGGAGCCTGGTAGGCTACAGTCTATGGAGTCGCAAAAAGTCGGACACGACTGAGTGACTTCACTTTCACTTTCTATGGCAGCAAGTAGAGACATGAATTCATCTTTGCGGAAGGCCTCTCCTTTGTTATGTGAAAACCACCCAAAGAACCCTTTAGTTATAGTAACTGAAGCAAGTCTTCACCTAACCCAAAGTTTTTGGGGAAAATTGTGACACTGTAATGAATCTGAAAGCAGATATACTGAGTTAGACTGAGCATCCAAGTGAACTGATATGTTAATAGTTGTGCACAGTTGAGTTACACTGTATTAATCTGGCATTACAATGAGAATATCTGCCTAAATGCAATCACTCAGAGTTGTCCTAGATTACAAATGAATATTTATTAAAATGAAAGTATACTGTAGTGGTTTAAAATTAGAAAACTTTAAAATAGAATTAAGAACCAGGAATTAAGATAATGGGAGCTCCTGAAGGCAAATGGAATTAATCAAGTACAGTTTTCCTCTTGATTTGATCTCATCCATATATGCAAAAATTTCTCTACAAAAATTTTGTGAAATATTGAATGATTTAGGGCTATGACTTCTTTTGAAGTTTTTGCACTTTCACAAATTAAACTTTTAAAAGATCATACTAGGTATTTAAATACTTGTTGACTGCTGTAGGATTTCATTTGCTAGGAAGGTTGAGTTCAAGCTCATCTAAAAAGTCTTTGAGAAATAAATGCTGTATTCAAGGTGCATTATATTTCAATGTACACACCGTGATTTGATAGACACTAGCTACAAGCTTTCATATTTCCATCCTTTAAATCAGTGCAAGAAAGGAAATCTAGGCTTTTCAGTTTAGCTTCTGCATTATCGGTGAACTCCCTGGAGGCTTTCTGTAGTGGAAGACGGGTGGGCCCATTGGAATCCCGGAGACAAGAGTCATGATGGCTTTGGTCTGCGACACTCCAAAACCTAGGAAAAATAAACAGGAAACATGGCTGGGACGGTCCACTTTGCCACAAACATTCCAGAGAAGAGATCATATTCTTACAGTGATTCCTAGGACAGGATAAAATGGAACTAAAAGATGGGGTATTTTTGTCAATATGGCAGATTGAGCAGATGCAGGAAATCCCTGCGTGCATGCTCAGTGGCCTCAGTTGTGTCCATGTCTGTGCGACCCTATGGACTACAGCCCACTAGGCTCCTCTGTCCATCAGATTGATTCTCCAGGCAAGAATACTGGAGTGGGGTGTCCCAGCGCCACCTGGGAAGCCCCTTAGGAAATCCCTAGGCCTGCTCTGAACACATACAAATGCTGAAAGCTTTTTTAACAAATTGATAAATTATAAAATAAAACAAAGTGAGACTCAAAGTCAACCTCAAAAGCAAGGAGGAGGAACAAGAGGTATCAGGAATAAAGAGGTCAAAGAGGTAGGGAGACGCTGAAGTCAATGGTCCATGAGGATAATCATTCAGGGATGTACCGCTGTGGATTGAAAGATAGAGGACTTCATCACTAGGACAGCACATCTAAGAAGTCCCTGAGAAACGCACTAATTAAGGTAATGGTTTATGATTCAGTGCTAGTGTTTTAGATTAGGCTTGCAATGCCAGATAAAGCCTTCAGTCTGTATACAGCAAGGAGGTGGAATTAAAACTCCCAGTATAAAGTTGGCAGTCAGTCTTACATGAAAAGCAATAGAAAAAACAAAAACAAACTAAACAAACAAACAAAGAAAAACTCTCCTAAGAGGCAAGGGAGCCTGACTTCTGCCAGGGCTGTGGCCAGAAAGGGAAGTAAAAGTGAAGGCACTCAGTAGTGTCCGACTCTTTGCAACCCCATGGACTGTAGCCCTACCAGACTCCTCCGTCTATGGGATTTTCCAGGCAAGAATACTTGAGTGGGTTGCCATTTCCTTCTCCAGGAATCTTCCCTACCCAGGGATTGAACCTGGGTCTCCCGCATTGTAGGCAGATGCTTTACCATCTGAGCCACCAGGGAAGTCCATGGCTGGAAAAGGAAGTAAAAGAAATCCCAAGCCTATGCCATATATAAATGCTGGATCTATATTATGTGGTTAGTACAGGAACCATACTAAAAAATATACCTAAAGACTTGGTCAGAACTGATGAAACTTTGCAAACTGTGTTTGCAAAGGCAGATATAAAATCACTTGATAAGATACCTCACAACTTGGAGTACAACAAATTCCCCAGGAAACAACTGTCTTTGAAGAAGAATTCAGAGTTAAAAGTTACAAAGCACACGAGGAAAAAGAAGCTGCATGGGAACCAGCAAATACACAACTCACAAATTACATATCCTGAGAAAAGACGACACAAAATTCTCAAAGAGATTTCACAGACATAAAAATATTTAAGAATAGAAGCCATAGGCTAAGAGAAGGACATATAAAGAATGGGATCATCTGGAAGAAATAACCAAAAAGAAATAATGGAAATGAAAAGTATATAACCAGTGAAATGAAATTGTAGAAAATAGCTAAAGATAATATTAGTGATTTTGAAGGTAGGTCTAAGGAAATAATCCAGACTATGGCACAGGAAGATATTTGTTTTCTTAACTGGCTATTGCTCTTAGATTAAAGGTATGAGCAGTAACTTTCTTTTCCTTAAGGTAACTTAGTTACAGTCAGTAACAACTGAGCATTGGGAAGGAAAATACTAGCTTGGCTAAATACATAGAATATACTTTGCTAAATTCAAGTGGCCCTCCTATTTTTATCATGAATGGTGGGAGAGGAAGAGCTACCTTCATGATAAGGCTATCACATTTATTAAGTCTCTGTTATATACAATGGAATGAGAGTCCCTTGGACAGCAAGGATATCCAGCCAGTCCATCCTAAAGGAAATCAGTCCTAAATATTCATTGGAAGGACTGATGCTGAAGCTGAAACTCCAATACTTTGGCCACCTGATGTGAAGACTGACTCATTTGAAAAGACTCTGATGCTGGGAAAGATTGAGGGCAGGAGGAGAAGGGGATGACAGAGGATGAGATGGCTGGATGGCATCACCGACTTGACGGACATGGGTTTGGGTGGACTCCAGGAGTTGGTGATGGACAGGGAGGCCTGGCGTGCTGCGGTTCATGGGGTCACAAAGAGTTGGACACGATTGAGCGACTGAATTGAAACTGAAACTGAAAAAAGAATGAAAGCTTGCAGCTTATAACAGATGGACCCAGAGGGTATTGAACTAAATGATATTGAAATAAGTCAGACAGAAAAAGGCACTATATTATTTCATTTATATGTGGAATCTAAAATACAACAAATAAACAAAGACAGAAACAGAGTTATACATGCTGTATGTCAAATTTATCTCCATAAAACTGGAAGAAAAATCCTTCTTTGCAGTATCACTGCTGGTATGCAAAGTGATCTTAGACATACAGGTAAACATTTAGTTATTTAAAAACTGAAAAAACTAGTAGTAGTTCAATATCTACTTTTATGCACCTTAGGAACATACCAACCCATGATTTTGTGAAAAGTATTGCTTAGGACAAGGGAATAATAATAGCTAACAATGTTGGGTGGGCCAAAAAGTTTCTTCTAGTTATGCAAACCCCAGAACGAACTTTGTGGCCAATCCATTAGTACCGGTGGCGCACAAATATGACCAAAATCACCGAAGTGGAAAAGCAAATGGGAAGCATTGTCTTTGAAGGATAAAGAGAGCTGGCTGAAAACCCGTGAGAATGAGGGACATAATACATAATAGGTGCCTAGGGCTTGGGAGGACTTGCCAGGAAGAGGCAGAAAGGCTCTGAAAGGAAGGGAGGAGGTCTGCCAAGAAAAAACCTAAAACTTTTCCTGGACTTGACACAGGTTCTCAGGAAGGGCCAAGCTCTTGCAGAAGTGGAGTGAATGGTGGCATTTGCCATTTGTTATGGGATAAGACTTCAGAGACAGTGGAGAGGTTTCTCTACTCAGATTCACTGCATTCCCTCAAAGTTTATATTGTCATATTATTCAAACCTCTATCCATTCAAGCTTACTTGTGTTAATAAACTTTTAAATTGCAGATACTCTTGGAGAGCTGTCAGTCACTCACAGTTTAGTAAGATCTATATTCAAGCTGCTTTCTTCCAAATACTTAGGCTGAAATCAGCTATAGTGTGGTAGTAGAATTTTAAAGAGCAGAGGCAAGGGAAGGGAGGGAGTGTTGATGGTTTAGAAGAAAAAGGGTAAAAAATGGTGTGTGCACAGAGTAGGAAGGTGAGTAAAGTGCTAAGATGGAGAAGAGAGGTTTGCAGAAGGGTGCCAAGACCTTCTAACTGGGTTTACTTCACCGTTTTATAGGACTGGCTCTGAAAGTTAGCATTAGGGATAAAATCTTGTTTACAACTGATTAAAAGGTGTTCTTGTTGAACCCTCGGAGAAAGTGATGAAAGTCTCTCATTAATTTCTCTGAAACGCTCCCAGTGTTATATGTTCAGTTGCTCAGTCGTGTTCAACTCTTTGCGACCTCATAGAATGTAGCCTGCCAGGCTTCTCTGTCCAGGGGATTTTTTTCCAGGCTAGAATACTGGAGTGGGGTTGCCATTTCCTACTCCAGGGGATCTTCCCAACCCAGGATCGAACCCAAGTCTCTTGCATCTCCTGCATTAGCAGGAGGATTCTTTATCACTGTGCCACATGGGAAGCCCCCAAATCCTCCCGAGTAGCAGATAAAGAGGGAAACTTACCTAGTTTGACCACAAAGTTGATAAATCTCTGAATACAAAACTGGAAAGAAACAAACAAATCTACAGTCAGTATTACTGAACTGTGATAACAATTTAAAGAATTTGGAGGTCAAATTACAGAAACCTCAAACTAAAGGTCCACACATCTTAGTTTTGTGTAGGTCTGACAGAATGGAGAAAAACAGCCAAGTGAGGATGGATGAGATCCACCTAGGATAAGGTAGGATCTTTCTGTATATATAAGTTTTATGAATCGAGCCCATGAAGAAAAGAAGCTCAATGAAGGAATTGTTCAATACCGAGTTAGGGTGGGGAAGATAACCTCTACCCATCCAGGCTACATAGATAAGCTTACCAGCTAGTGTAGTTGTTTCCAAATTGGGGTGCTCTAACTTCTAGATTACTTTCTAAGACACTTTGGGGACACTTGGCCAAGGCTGATTTATGGAAATCAATTTCTAGATACTCAAATTCCATAAGTGCTATTTCTAAAATTGATCAGAGAGAGGATTCACACATAATGGAGGTGTAGATTGTCCTTTTTATTTTTCCCTTTCACAGTCTTTCTCCTACTTTTGAAAAAATAAAGACATACCTCCTATATCACTGCCCTGGGACACCTCTTGGAATCATATAAAGGAACAGATCAAATGTTGGTATTGGCATCCACAAAGAGAGCTGACAGAGTGATTCCTCTAATTAATGAATAACAAGTCCTCTTAAAAATCATAGGGTTTTCAATTTTTTCCTTTCAGCATTGCTTTTAATGTTAAGATTCACACTGTCAGTTGAAAATCATTAAATGATCAAGCATTCTGTGATTTGTGGCATATGACTCAAAAACTGCTCAAAGAACTGAGGGACACTGCTTATACTAAAGTTTCTTCCATTCTTATCTATTAATATATATGATCATGCTTTCACAGAACTTATTTTTATAAAAACAAAAACCAGAAATAGTATTGATGCCGAATTGTAACTCATTCTAGCATTAAAGGATATTCATCCACAAATTCACGAAGCAGTTCTTAAAAAGAAGAGATCCCCAAAAAAAAAAAAAAAGAAGAGATCCCCATCCATCTCACTATTTTCAATAGAGATGCATTTTCAATAACATTTGCTTTTTATGTTGTTTTACTCAATTGTATGTGTGTGCATGCATGCTTAGTCATTCAGTCATGTCTGAGTCTGTGATTCCATGGACTGTAGGTTGGCAGGTGCCTCTGTCCATGGGAATTTTTCCAGGCAAGAATACTAAAGTGGGTTGCCATTTCCTACTAAAGGGGATTTTCCCCGCCCGGGACTGAACCAGTGTCTCTTGCATCTCCTGCATTGCAAGGTGGATTCTTTACCACTGCGGCACCTGGGAAGCCCTTAATCAATTGTATATAAGCAATAAAAAATTCAATGCAAAATAAAATTTGAATACCAAGAATGTATATGCATATGTTCTTTTTTTCCTGACACACAAACTATGGCACATTACATTTAAAAGTCTCTACTTTGCTTCTAAGCTTTTATTTCCTATTCACTATCACACTATCCAACCTTGTCTTAGCTTGATGCTCAGTGGAAAAAATTTAATCAAACCATTCATTAATAATGTTGCTGCTGCTGCCAAGTCGCTTCAGTCGTGTCCGACTCTGTGCGACCCCATAGACGGCAGCCCACCAGGCTCCTCCGTCCCTGGGATTCTCCAGGCAAGAACATTGGAGTGGGTTGCTGTTTCCTTCTCCCATTAATAATGTTAGCTACTCATAATAAAATTAAATATATGTAAAAATAAAAAAACCCCAAAGTCTCTACTTTGTTGCTTTTTTTTACATTTAATATGTCATCGAGATCTCTTCACACCTGTGCATATAAAACTTTTAAAGGGCTGTAAATAGATCCATTAAATAACTCAAACATAGCAGTGGGACCCTTCCCTTTAGGCTGTGCCCAGCTGTCTTTTGGGCTTCCCAGGTGGCTCAGTGGTAAAGAGGCCACCTGCAATGCAGGAGACATGGGTTCGATCCCTGGGTCAGAAAGATCCCCTGGAGGAGGAAATGGCAACCTACTCCAGTATTCTTGCCTGGAAAACGCTATGGACGGAGAAGTCCACGGGGTTATAAAAGAGCTGGACACATCCTAGTGACTAAACAACAACAATGTATTTAACCGCCTCCTTGGGTGGATATTTGAGCTGTTTTCATCTTTTGCTATTATAAACAATGTTATAAGGAATATCTTTGTATATGCATCATTTCACTTTGTAAATATAATGGATGGCATTTAAATCTATGAGAATGAGTAGGTTTAGCCCTAACTTTTTACTTGTTGTTTCTTCACTTGACTACAAACTCCTTTAGGGCAGAGACCAGCTTTACTGAAATCATCAGTACAGCCCTTGGTATATTAACAAGTAAATGAGACCCACTCACATTGGCTTTCTGTAAGAAAAAATAGAATGTGATGAACTAAACTCCTTCCCAATAATGTTTTACGTGAAATGATTTATTTGAGTAGGAGTAAAAGAAAAAATGGGATGGAGATGGAAGCTGAGTCAACCCATAAAAGAAACCACTAGATGGAAGGGTCCATCTCGCATCCATTTCACGGTTTACACCATTCTATGATTTTCCCTGGGATTTCTTTGGAAGGAATGATGCTAAAACTGAAGCTCCAGTACTTTGGGCACCTTATGCGAAGAGTTGACTCATTGGAAAAGACCCTGATGCTGGGAGGGATTGGGGGCAGGAGGAGAAAGGGACGACCGAGGATGAGATGGCTGGATGGCATCACAGACTCAATGGACGTGAGTCTGAGTGAACTCCGGGAGTTGGTGATGGACAGGGAGGCCTGGCGTACTGTGATTCATGGGGTCGCAAAGAGTCGGACACGACTGCGCGACTGAACTGAACTGATGATTTTCCCACCATTCAGCTCAGAACAGGTTGAAATTTTCAGAAATACTTTTTTTCTGGGAAACTTAGGAAGAAGAAAATTATGAATAAAAAGAGAGGGCATGAGTCTGCACAATTCAGACTTCATGTCTTAGTTTAAAACCAGCATCCTGCCAATGCTTAATCTAGGTGACATAGCCTCCTAAGTCCTTACAGTGTTCCTGCTTTCAGCCTCACCTGGTCTGAGGCTGAACAAAGATGAATATTAAATAAGCTGTTTTAAACTTTAAGTAGGAAGTAGATTTAGGCTGGCTCAACGTTCAGGGCTAAAGGCTAAGGATGTATTTAAAAATTTTTTTTAATTTAAATTTTAAATTTAAAATAAAATTTAAATTTGGCTGCGTTGGGTCTGAGTTGCAGAATGCAGGGTCTTCTCTCCATCTTTGGATCTTCCCCCCGGCATGGGCTCAGCAGTTGCAGCACAAAGGGTTAGTTGCTCTGTGGCATGTGGGATCTTAGTTCCCCAACCAGGGATCTAACCCATGCCCCCTGTGTTGCGAGATAGATTCCTAAGGAATGGACCACCAGGGAAGTCCCAGGAGGAATGTATTTAATCACTCTTGGCAACTGCTTCTTCCGGTTCTCTTCTTGGTTAGAGCTGAGGTCACACCCTCTAACCTTCAGGATGCTTTGTGGCTTCTGCTCTGTAATTCCTGATTTGCCCTGATGGTGGCTAGTTCAGTTCAGTCACTCAGTCATGTCCAACTCTTTGCAACACCATGGACTGCAGCAGGCCAGGATTCCCTGTCTATCACCAACTCTTGGAGCTTGCTCACACTCATGTCCATTGAGTCAGTGGTGCCATCCAACCATCTCATCTTCTGACCTTCCCTTCTCCTGCCTTCAATCTTGCCCAGCATCAGGGTCTTTCCCAATGCGTCCATTCTTAGGACAGGATGGTGGCTTGTCCTATTCAAAAGATCCCTTATCTGAGTTTACTGGAACCAACCACCTGCTCTAATCTTGCTTATGCCTTTCATTCCCACTCTTTTTTTTTTTTTTTTTTTGCTACTCCTCTTGGTCACTTTTATGATCCTGAAAGTTCCTGGACCTCTTAGGGCTTCCAGAAGTCACTCTGTTGTGCTGACTCTTTCTTTCCACCTTATTCTGTTTACCTAAAGTATACACACTACCAGCTGCTGCGACTGGTTCTAGCCTTTGGCAAAGCTCTTCCTTCTCTAGACCGTGAGGCTGTCCTCCCTGCAACATTGACAGCCCCCACCATTTCCCCCAGGGGTCTTCCCTGAGACACATCAGCTCCTGATGTTTTCTTCTTCCTGTTTCAAAGTTGGTATCTTCCTTTTGGATCACCTACTCAGCTCTTGTTTCCTGCCTGGTGGATAAAGTTCTCAGCAACATTTCCAGGGCAAAGGAGACTGACCTGCTCTGATTTTGGATAAAGTCTCCTGTTTTTGGGTCACAGCTTCATAGCTTCTTTATATACTCTGGTGACTCAAGTGTGAAGTTCTCAAGGGGATGGCATGTGGTCATTTACCCAGAAACCCATCACTATTATTTCACATTCATAAAAACACTTTGAATGTAGATTAAAAATAAGATCATTTCTAGGAGGAACAGAAAGGAGTCATTCCCGTATGGGGCCTGTCCTGATTAGACATGTAGGGAGCATGGACAATGGGGGCAGATTTGGTTTTAAACAAAAATAAAGATGGAAAATACAGAAAGAAGCAGCTGGGCAATTTTAAAGAGGGCACGCATGGTAGGAATGCTGATGAGAGAGAATAAGAATTCTCAAGTGGGAAAGAAAAAAGGCTGTGACTTCTAAGGAGGGAAAAAGAAAGCTAACCTGATGGTTCAGAGCTGAAGAGAAGTCCTTTCGTTCAAAAGCCTCCAACATCTGCTTTGTCTTTTTTCCCAGGTAGTTATAGGTACTAGAAAGAGAAAACAGCACACACTGTAGGATCAGTAACTCAGCAGGAAGACCCAGCTCTACAAACCCCTCTGAAGCTTAAAAGGGAAAAATATACCAAGCCTTCCGGAAGCCTATTTTTGGGACCTAATCTATTAAAGGATCAGGTGTCTTTAGTTCTGAATTTTCCAGCAATACTAAGCAGTGCAGAGGAGGCAGAGAACACTAAAGGGAATGAAGAAAAGGGAGGAAAAATACAAAAAGGGTAGAGTTGGAAAAAAGTGAAAGGCAGAGGTATATTTGGCAAAGAGTGAATGAGGGCAACACCTGACCCAGGGCACACACAGAGGTGCAATGCTAGATAAGAACTGTGGATAAAATGCAACGTCTAAAGCACATCCTAGAAACCTTAAGCTGAGGAATAGGGTGAATGGAGCACCACAGTAGAAGGGGAAAATCCTAGCAGATTACCTCAATTCTTTGTCAAGTTACATGCTACCTAGAGACTAGTTTCAAATTATAATATTAATACTGATTATAATAATAATATGAGAGACCTCTCATTGACTATTTATTTCACTGCCTGACGTAAACCATGTCTGATCCTCTCAAAACCCTGTGAGGGAGATGTGGTCTCCATTTCGCCATGAAGATGCTATGCCTCAAAGAAAGGCTACAGAGTTGTCAAGAAGGTTTTCCATCCCTTTGTACCACCTTCTATTACACTTCAACAAAAACAGAGGTGAGAGTTATCTGATCTGATAAGATGTTCTTGCCATCTTAAAAAAGAAACTCTAACTCTACCAATAGTATCTTAGAAGAATCAGTAGATTCTTAGAGAAACCAGCAAGGCAAGAGTTTCTGGAAATTCAGAACAAGGATGTTTTCCCAGTTTCTCATACAGTAACTCAGGATCAGAGAAGGGTTTTATCTTGTTGTACCAGGAACAGCATATTGTTGGTACTTCAAATATGTAGTCCCTAGAGTCCATACAAGGAATTCCAAGAACGTGAAATTCATATTTTCTCCCAGTAATAAAATAGGGAAGAATAAAATATAATTGCTGAGGTAAGTTACTTGTAGATGTGAAACATGGGAGTTCACAATATGTTACATGAATGTCTCAGGGGTCTTGGAATGTTAATCATGATTAAGAAGAAATGAAGTGTAACCAAATGTACTTTGCCTTCAGATTATGTTGACAGAATAAAAATGCCTAGTATGAAGGTCAGGAAAAAAAAAAAAGTCTAAAAAGAATTTCCATGGTCAGCAGATCCAGGCATTCAGGTTTTCTCAATAGAAATGGCCTGTGTGACAATGGTTGTTTCAGGCATCCTGGCTCAATGAATGAGCCATTAAGATTATCCACCTCAACTACTCTTTATCAAAAGCCATGCTCATCAAGATGTGTTATGAGTTATCACTTTGCTTCCCCTGTACTTTTCCCACCGGGGGGAAAAATACACTTTCAGTTAATATAAATAGTTCAACCTGCTTGCAGGCACATTTCTAATGAATTAGATTAATATGTGCAGTGGACATGATCAATCGAACATCCCAGGGCCTTTTGCTGAATAGACATCAGGCCATATGATCTCCCCTCCCAGTTGCAACTGATTGGGCTTTACACGGACATTTGGCTTGGGAGTGCTATCTAGTGACAGCCTGAAATCCCCCAATCAGGCACCATGACTGGCCGTGTGCATGCGGAAGCAGAGAAAGCCCATCTGGAGAGGAGATAGAGAGATGTCCAAAGACCACAGATGGAGAACAGTCTGCAGTTGAGAGCTTTGCAGTTTTGGGTTCTCATCTTCTCTGACACCTCACTGCACTCCTTCCCCTTGGGGTGTATGAAATTTCCCAGTATTTTACAATAACTTACCTTGTTTCACATAAGCTAGTTTGAATAGTTTTCTGTTCTTTGTAACCAAGTAATTTCTGACAAAGAAGTTCTGTGCACGCTTTCAGCTTGTGCGCCTCACCTCTGCAACAGCAGCTTCTTAAAACAATGACTGAGTCACTAACAGTGTTAAGTGAAAGTTAGTCCTTCAGTCATGGAAGGACTTTACGACCCCATGGACTGTAGCCCGCCAGGTTCCTCTTTCCAAGGATTCTCCAGGCAAGAATACTGGAGTGGGTTGCCATTCCCTTCTCCAGCGGATCTTCCCAACCCAGGAATCAAACCCAGGTCTCCTGCATTAGAGGAGGAGGGGGTAAGAACTTGCCGTTCCCAGTACAAGATAAAAACTTCTCTGATCCTGAGTTACTGTATGAGAAACTGGGAAAACACCCTTGTTCTGAATTTCAAGAACCTCCTGCCTTGCTGGTTACTCTTAAGAATCCAGTGATTAGTCTAAGATACTGTTGGTAGAGTTAGAGGTTCTTTACCATCTGAGCTACCAGGGAAGCCCACCAAAGTGCTAAGAACTACTTAATTCATTTTCACTGAGAAGGTGGCAAAGAAGGGAAACTTCTCTTAGAAAAGGTTTACATGCAAGAAATAAAACTACTCAGGTGACGAATGGCTCTGGGGGGGATTTTACAGTTATACTCACTGGGGAAAACGAGTCCTGCTTACCTGCCCACTGCTCCAGTTGCTCCCATCACCAGAGCACTAACAATTGCTGATCAGAAACAAAGATTTTCTTCCATTAGGTTTTGACAGATAAAAATATGAACATCATTGAACATACTCTACATAATTACATTCAACTTCTGCTTAATGACAGTTTTTTTTTTTACTATATATTCTTATAACTTTTATCAATAAATTTGTGCAGTGCAGTGTGTGGAGGGAATAGTCACATAAAGCAGTTTTCTCCCCATTACCCTTGTTCCCCATGCTAGAGAGTGACATTCAGTAACCTATTGAGTTATTTCATTATAATGGACAGAATTCTAAGATGGCCTACATGATCTCCGTTTGTTAGTGTTACCCCCAGAATATGTCCCTTTCCTTGAGAGTGGGTGGGACCGATAACTTGCTTCTAACAGATTATGGCAAAAGCCTCATCATGAGGCTATGATAGACTTTTTTCAGTTTTATTGAGGTATAAATAGCAAATAAAAATTTAAAATTAAAAAAAAAACAGAAACAAAGAACATAATTACTATGATGAAAAAGAAGAAGGGTTGGCTACTATATAAGCAGCTACATCAATTGTTTGGGAGGGAAACTAACCAGCTGGGACATGCCAGGAGGTGACCTACCTCATCCACCCCAAAAAGGAAAGCAAACTGTCGCTGGCGATTCTGATCCACGCACTGCCCGAAGTCTAAGAGATCTGTGTCACTGAATTTCAGCCCTTGGAAGCTGGGAATCTTATCCTGAATCCCATCCAACAACTCCTCAGCACGAACTGTTCAGAACAATAAACATCTTGTTCACCGGTACATCCCCGGGAAGTATCAGAGGACATCCCATCTAGCCCCATAGATCTGCACGGAGCTGCCAGGAGCTGCTCTCAGCTGCAACTGGCTGCAGAATGGACATAATCACTTGCCCTTGCCTCCTCGTTCATCTGTACTTGTCAAATTATAGATCTATATCTTCTGTTCCTTGAACAATAGGTGGCTATTTATAAAGTGCAACTTCAGTGTTTTCTTTTAAGGAGGTTAAAAGGGGCAGGATTTTAAAATAGCCTCCTAAGAAATTTCATCTAACTGTAACAGTCTTCACGCTGGAGAGGTACGATAATGATGACAGAAAAGCTAGAAGAAAAATGAGAAGAGACTAGACCTTCCCGTGTGCCAGGCACTGAGGATGTGGGAGGGCACAAAGCCAATTGGCCTAGTGGGGTTTGCAGGCTGTATCTTCCCATGTAAGAAGGAGGGGTGCGTGACACAGACCCAAGGTGTCTGCTAGAAGTGCCTAGGGGTTAACTGTCTTTCATCCTTAAAATATTCCATTATAAGGTAGTGTCGATGACTGATAAGGACGGACATTTTTTTTTCCCCCAGGTATGCTGGGTATTGCGGCATCCAGACTCTAGTTGCGGATGGGCTTAGTTGCCATCCAGACTCTATGGGCTTAGTTGCCTAGTGGTATGTTGGATCTTAATTCCCTAAACAGGGACCGAACCCACATCCCTTGCTTTACAAGGCAGATTCTCAACCACTGGACCACCAGGGCAGTCCCAGGCTGACTTATTTTTGATGAGTGACTTACTTTGGAGCAGTTGGAACTATCTCAGTCAACAGTCTTACGCTTTCGTGACATGGGGTGAGGTGGGATGGGATGGAGTGTGGGAGTGTGTTAGTAAAATAGGGTACAATGTGAGGGGTAAAGGGAAAGAAACGTGGAAAGAAGCGGTACTTACTTTTTACCCCGGTCAAGGCAGGAATGTGATAGTAGTAAAATGGCAATGCAGGGGCGGCAGCAGCCACCTCTTTTAGGAAATTAATTAGGACATCTGAAAGAACAGCAGGAAAGTCATGGTGTGAACAGGTGTAAAACACTGTCTTTCCCCAGTAAAAAATGAACCATCGAGTGAAATGCAACCATCTATTTTGGAGGCAGAACATTCTTGACCACGCTTACTATCTCTGAGATTGCTACTGCAATTCACTTCATGCAAAGTTTTGTTTCCCTCTCTCCAGAAGGGCCAAAATAAGAGGCTCACCTTCCTACTATACTAAAATTCTAACAAAAAACTGGTGCAATCTTCCCCCATACTAAGTCATGAAATACTCTTACAAAAACCAGAAGCCCATCAAACAAGATCCTCTTCCTCTTACCCAGCAGGGTAAGTGTGGTCAGTGAACAGTAAAGACTTTGCATTAAGATCAGAATAAAGTTGTAATTGAGAAAATCCTACAACAAAAAGATAAAACAACATCTGCTCAAAATGGGAAGATATGAAAATAATGGCACATTTCAACCAGAGTTTGGTACTTTTCCCCTTTGGAGAGAAATTTATATTTTTCAGAAGAGAGTTCAGTTTGGTTTACTGAAGAACTGGGGTTTCCTACATCATCCAATTTGAACTTTAACAGCAACTTCACTGCTGTTTATATAGGTATTTATGATAAACAAATCCAGCAAGACTGCTTACACTTGGATGCCAGCGAATAGGGGGAGAAGAAATCCAATGTACTTCATCTGGAAGCTGTGGTGATGTTTTCTATCTATGATAAATATTTCTGACAATATTATGTATTTTTTTTGTCTTTTGTGTAAAGTATTTATGCAAGAAAAATGAAAAACCATGTTAAAAAAACTTTAAAAATATTCATGCTAAATTTCCGAATTGCAGTATTTAAATTATTTGTCTATATTAACAACTATTTTCTCTCTACCAATAAATATTTATTTAACTGCATGCAAATAACATCTAGTGCTTTTAATCTTTTTAAGTTTGTATTGTTTTTTTGCTAATCAAAAGAATTAAAAGGACTCAGTACACTTGTAAACCACAAATAGTTTCCATAGAGAAAATAAGAACTTGATATTTTGAAAGCAATGGATATTTCTGTAAAATCTTTTTTCCAGTTCATCACTTACTCACTTGAATAGTACATGTAGTCTCAAAATGCCCATCACTTATATTCCTCTTGGTTTTTTTTTGGAGAAAAATGGTCTCATGATTTGCCATGCAATCTGACACTCTATACAACTGATTGGACAAGAAGTGGACACCTGACCCAAACACAGCCACTGGTAGGTTGACCCCGGGCTTGGTGATGACCTAATCAGATTACTTGGCAAAAGAGACGAAGTCCTTTAATGGAGTCTTTTCTCCTATGGATCCAGAAGTCTGAAAATTCCAGAGAATTACTATGCCATAGCAGTCTCATGCCGTTAGACTTTTCACGGCAGTTCATAGGACTTTACTTTCATGAGTTAAATACAAGCATTTGGAATGACGGCATAAAGAAATGGAACATGTGTGGCATTGTGTGTTTAGACCTGTCTACCTACCTTTGTTCCATGGCTTAAGAAAGAAAGGTGCAATGACAGCGATGCCATCGGCTCCTATTTCTGCTGCATGTTGGGCCTTTAAAAGAGGAAAGACCATCGGTCACAGTTCCAATGTGGGTGAGTGTGGGGGCTGCTCCACACCAACAAGCAATTCTCAAACACCAGCTGGGTTTCCTACAATTCAGGTCAACTCTGACACTATCTATCTGGAGACGGAGTCAGCTTCCACGAGTTAAGGGCTCAGTCCAATAAGACCAGCCTCCTGTGCTGAGTTGCTCATTCAGGACCAACTCTTTGTGACCCCATGAACTGTAGCCCACCAGCCACCTCTGTCCATGGGGATTCTCCAGGCAAGAATACTACCCTCACGTCAAATGCCATGTTATCCTGTGCTCCTGACCTACGGGCTGTAGATTGGAGGTGTCAATGACCTCCTCCAAAGATCAAATAATTTGCTAAGGTGGCTCACAGAAATCAGAGAAACAACTGACTGAGGAGACTACTGTCTACTTTATATATATCTAAAGTAGGATATGACTCAGGAACAGCCAGATCAAAGAGATGCACAGGGCAAGGGGCGGGTAGGGCATAAACCTTCCACATAGTCTCCCAGTGCACGTCTCCCACATCCTCCCCAAATCTCTACATATTCACCAAACTAGAAATCCATCCTTTGGTATGTTTAATGAGGTTTTACTACATACGCATTATTGGTTATATCACTGGCCACTGGTGACTGGTTCAAATTCCAGCCCCTTTCCCTCCCTGCAGAGAGAGAGCTGAGATGAAAATTCCAACCCCTTAATTCACTTGCTTGGTGTTCTTGGCAACCAGCTCCCAACCTTAAGTGCTTTCCAAAAATCACCTCATTAACATAACATGAGACACTTTTATTGTTCTCATCTCTGGGAATTCCAAGGGTTTTAAGGAGCTCTGTGCCAGAAATGGGACAAAAACCAAATATATAAGATCTTATGGAAAAAAACAAAGGATTTTTCGGCCAATTCAATATATTTCTTGTTATAAATCACAATATCACAACTATGCTGAGCAAGAGATTTATTATATTCACCTCTAACTTAGATACTAGAGGTTAACAACAGACTTTTCAAATTTGCCAGATGATGTACCACTAGAATGGGAAATTAGCCATGTTTAATAATGTCATTACCAGGAAAATCCCAGGTTGCTAAGTAGAGACCTTTGGAGGAGGTGAGCTGTGTATTTAACTTGAACCTTCCGAGGCTTTGTCACTACAAAAAACTTACTATAGAGACATGAGCAGTTTGTTTTGATAAACTATAACTGTTAATGATAGAGAAACTTACAAACGTCATTGCTCTTCCAGTGTTCAGCCTATTGGATAATACCGACTTTCCTCTCCAAAAATACAATAGTCACATTTCAAAATTTATATTACAGACTGGAAATGTTAGGGACAGAGTAAAGGGACAAAGCAGGTGATTAAATAGTTAATGCCACTAGTGGATTATAAGTAGACAAAAAATGGGAGACCTCTGTAAGTTAATGATTACTCCGGAAAGCAGGTTTGCTTATCCACAAAAGCAAGCATGCTTGCTTTGCAGCAGAAGCATGACACATGACCAAAACAAGAAAACAATTGCAACAGTAGGAAAGAGCTGGACATGACTGAGCAACTGAATAATGACAATCATAAGACCTACGCTGCGCCCAGTGAGCTCCGTTGTTAGGACACATTCTTTGCACCCATGAAAAACAATAACTTGTGTACCTAGCTTGACCGTGAAGGGATAAGAAAACTCCCCTGCCCAACCTGAAGGAGGACTGATGTTGGAAGCATGATGTCCATTCAAGAAAGACAAAGAAGGTCTTCTCCCCCTTCCCACTTCTCCTCTGATTATAAAACTATAGCCCGGGAATCTCTTGCCCACTCTCTTGGGTAAGCCTCACCAGCATCCTATTCGAATAAATCACTTCTTAGCTACCATTTTGCCTCTTGCTGAAATCTTTCTGCACTGAGACATAAAGGACTGAAGCTCTTCGGAGTACCCTTCACGCCGTCCAGGAATGCCAAATGGTTTCAGCAATGCAGTTGAGAAAGTTTGAGTAGAAAGATTATACACATCACAGAAGATACGGTGCTCCTCTTCTGACGTTTTCTCACATTAGCTCGGAAAAAATGAACATTTCTTCCCACTGAGCCCTCACAACTTTTTTGGTATGTATTTCAAGTAGAGTACCTAAGCCTACCACATTGTAAGATAGTTACATACTGGTCTCCAACTAGAGTTAATTCCCTGAGGGTAGGATGTCAGATCTTATTGCTTCGTGTTCATATCAGTCATGGTGCTGAACACATAGCAAGTAGCCAGTGGATGTGTGAAACACGCCCCATTACCTAAAAGGGGCATCACATTAACTATGGAT
The DNA here is from genome assembly GCA_006408695.1 of Aepyceros melampus. Lineage (NCBI taxonomy): Eukaryota > Metazoa > Chordata > Mammalia > Artiodactyla > Bovidae > Aepyceros > Aepyceros melampus. The sequence continues at coordinate 121,660 of SJXQ01007206.1, read as the reverse complement.
ATCTGTATCTAATAGATGTGATTAACTATCTGCAGAAGTAAAGCAGAAGAGTCAAAAAGAGACTGGAATACAGTCTAAAGGCCAGTCAAGGACATTGGACAGAATTTAATTAATCAGGATTGAAATGCAATATATTTGAATCATTCAGTACACTGTTTAGGACAAGAATAGTAGGGTAACCTTAGCTGAAAGGAAGGACAAAAACCACTTCCTAGATAGTTGATGGCAGTGCCCATTCAGGCATCATCCAATGGAGACTTATGTCTAAGCAGATGCCAATATTATTGTCTCTTTGGCAAGATTATCCCACAGCAAGGGATTAATCTTTATGCTAAGATTATCTTTATACTATTCTAGTATTGAGCCCAATGAACAACATTGGCTCTCATGTCATGATACGACAATATTTTAAAATTTATAGACCCAGGTTCAGTCCCTGGGTTGGGAAGATCCCCTGGAAAAGAGAATGGCTACTCACTCCAGTGTTCTTGCCTGGAGAATCTCACGGACAGAGGAGCCTGGTGGGCTACAGTCCATGCGGTCTCAAAAAGTCAGACATGACTGAACAACTATCACCTCTTCCATCAGAGAAAACGGCAATTGAAAGGAGAAGGGGGAGAAAAAAGATTTCCTCCACTATACTACCTTACTTGAAAGACCGACTGTAGGAACAACAAATCAAAAAGAATTAATCAAGTTTTCAAGTTCTGATTCTAGGCTTACTAAGCAATCATTTAGTCATGCCTTCACTTGTGGCTTGCCTAAGACTGTTGAATTGCAGTTTTGCAAGTATACAGTATGCATCCCATTTCTAAATTCAATTAATAGGGATTTCTCCAACAGTCCAAAGGTTAAGACTCTGGGCTTCCACTGCAGGGGGCACGGGTTCAATCCGTAGTAAGGGAACTAAGATCCCAAATACTACATCAGGGCCAAAATAAATAAATAAATAGACAAACAAAACTTAATTAATTAATTCAAATAACAGGAAATAGAATCAAACAAGGGCTTCCCAGGGGGCGCCGGTGGTAAAGAATCCACCTGTCAATGCAGGAGACGCAGGAGACATGGGTTGGATCCCTGGGCCAGGAAGATCCCTTGAAGGAGGGCCCGGCAACCCACTCAAGTATTTTTGCCTGGAGAATCCCATGGACAGGGGAGTCTGGCAGGCTACAGTCCACGGGGTTGCAAAGAGTTGGACACGACTGAAGAGATTTTGCATTCATGCTGCTGCTGCTGCTGCTAAGTTGCTTCAGTCATGTCTGACTCTGTGAGACCCCATAGACGGCAGCCCACCAGGCTCCCCTGTCCCTGGGATTCTCCAGGCAAGAACACTGGAGTGGGTTGCCATTTCCTTCTTGATCAAACAAAACCCACAAGAAGATGCTGGAGTTAGATCGAGTCATTGCGCTCCTTGGAATTAGAGCATCAAAGTTATGTGACAAAGAACGTCTCTGCCATTTCAGTAAACAGTGTTTCGGCCAAACTGCCATCAGCTGCTGCAGCCACCAGGTCAGTGTGCCCTGAGAACTCCGGATGGAGAAAAACATGCATATCAAAGGAACGGTTTCAATAAGCCTGCATGCACTTTCCCATACAAAGAAAAGCACTAAAATAATGAAATGTATTTTTGTGATAAGCTATAATCTTTTGATGTTCAACTAAATGGTTTATTTTTGCTTTTTTTCAGCCAGAAACTCCTACATATCCAGGTTCTTCCCTTGCCTCTTTGATACAGTCCTTCAGAGTTAGCTGAGTGGCTGTACCCCAGGCCCGAGTCCTCAGTTAAGGACGCTGATTAAAATATAATTCTTGCCTTTTAGGCTGCGCATTTTTTTCAGTCCACAGTTGACTGACAGCAGTCCAGTCTACAATATCTCTGGACTTTCTTTACTTACTCCACTCACAAAGGCTTCAAAATCACCACATCGTTTACTTTTCTGCTAGCAACTTTTAACTTCTTCCTCCCTTGCCACAGTTTTACCCCACCTAACCTGCTCATCTCTAAACCCAGAGCAATGTAACTCTTTGCATTCTTGTTCCTATGTTCTAATTGAAGAGTGTACCTAGAAGAAAATTTCCACAGCTGTGTTGAGTGGTGATGTGACACTGTAGATGTACAACTTTAGTTGGTTTTTAGCACCACTAGGGCAATCCTTTTAAAAAAAATTTAATTACTTTAAAATTTATTTTTCAAAATTGTGACTTAGAAAAACGCAACATTGGGAATTCACTGGTGGCCTGATGGTTAGGATTCCAGGATTTCATCGCTATGGCCTGCATTCAATCTCTGGTGCGGAAACTAAGATTATACAAGCTGCAAAGTGAGGTTAAAAAAAAAATCTTAACTATTTTTAAGTGTACAGTTCAGTTCTGCTAAATATATTCACATTGTTGAGAAACAGATCTATAGAACTTATTCATCCTGCAAATCTGAAACTTGTGGAAGGAGTTGTCAATAGGACTTTTATTTTTTATTTTAGAGCTCCATCCTGTTAAACTGTGAACTGTGCTGACCCTGCTGACAACAACAAAAAAAAGCAGCAGCAGCAGCTATCTGTTGAGAAAGGCATCTTAGGGTAATGTGCAGAAATGTACCTTTACTGATAATAAATGAGACACACTTGTTTAGTCGCTCAGTCGTGTCCAACTCTTTATGACCTCATGGACTGCAGCACAGCAGCCTTCCCTGTTCTTCACTATCTCCCGGAGTTTGCTCAGACTTATCTCCCTTCGAGTCGATGATGGCATTAAACCATCTCATCCTCTGTCACCCCTTTCTCCTCCTGTCTTCAATTTCCCCCAGCATCAGGGTCTTTTCCAATGAATTGGCTTTTTGCATCAGGTGGCTAAAGAGTTGGAGCTTCAGCTTTAGCAACAGTCCTTCCAATGAACATTCAGGGTTGATTTCCTAAAGGATTGACTGGTTTGATCTCCTTGATGTCCAAGGGATTCTCAAGAGTCTTCTCCAGCAGCACAGTTCGAAAGCATCAATTCTTCAGCGCTCAGCCTTCTTTATGGTCCAACTCTCACATCTCTACACGACTCCTGGAAAAACCACAGCTTTGACTAGATGGACCTTTGTCTGCAAAGTGATGTCTCTGCTTTTTAATATGTTGTCTAGGTGTGTAATAGCTTTTCTTCCAAGGAGCAAGCATCTTTTAATTTCCTGGTTGCAAGTCACTGTCTGCAGTGCTTTTAGAGCCCAAGAAAATACAGTCTATCACTGTCTCTATTTTTGCCCATTTATTTGCCATGAAGTAAAGGAGATCAGTCCTGGGTGTTCTTTGGAAGGACTGATGCTAAAGCTGAAACTCCAATATTTTGGCCACTTCATGCAAAGAGTTGACTCATTGGGAAGACTGCTGGGAGGGATTGGAGGCAGGAGGAGAAGGGGACGACAGAGGATGAGATGGCTGGATGGCATCACCAACTTGATGGACATGAGTCTGGGTGAACTCTGGGAGTTGGGGATGGACAGGGAGCCTGGCGTGCTGCAATTCATGGGGTTACAAAGAGTTTGACACGACTGAGTGACTGAACTGAACTGAACTGAACTGATGGGACTGGATGCCATGATCCTAGTTTTTTGAATATTGAGTTTTAAGTCAGCTTTTTCACTCTCTTCTTTCACCTTCATCAAGAGGCTCGTTAGTTTCTCTTTGCTTTCTGCCCTTAGGGTGGTATCATTTTTGCATATTTGAAACACACTTGATGGGGGTGGGGAGGGGGAAGAAGAAGATATAGACTTCCCAATCAGAGCTCTTGGCAAATAACTTATGGAAACTTAAGTGTACTTCTCTGTTTTCCTTTAAAGACTCCTGACTTTTGGTTCCCAGAGGGGCACTGTTCTGGCGGCTGCTGGAATCTGTGCTCCCTGAATTGTAACTCTAAGACCCCAAGTAACCATGAATTTGTTTTCTACTGTCTGTGAGTTTGTTTCTGTTTTGTAAATAAGTTCGTAAGTTTAATCATTTTTTTTAGATTCCACCTATAAATTTGACTTACTTCACTTAGTATGATATTCTCTAGGTCCCTCCATGCTGGATTAACAGATACATACTACTTCACACAAAATAGATAAACAACAAGGACTACGTATAGCACAAGGAACTTGTAATAATCAATATCTTGTAATAATCTATAATCAAAAAGAATCTGAATATATATTCTTTATATTTATATATACATCTGATCCAATTTGCAAAAGAGAAAACACAGTTGCATCACTTGAAGTTTACAGTGATGCAGACAGGCTGCACTGCTGCTGTTTGTGCTTGTTTGACAGTTAGCTAATGCCTAAGTAACCTCAATCTCAAGACTACTAAATTCTACCAAGGTCTATTTGAAATTAATCCAATCAGGGATTTAAGTAAATGTCCAGGGAATAAAATTTAAGGTTCAACCAAACAATAGAATTCTGAAGGTAATAACTGCTTAATCTAGATATGTGTGTGTGTGTCTGTATGTGTGTATATATAAAACTGAATCACTTTGCTGTATACCAAAACTACCACAACACTGTAAATCAACTATACTTCTATTTGAAACAAGATCCCAAATAAATGCATTTCTTTGTTTTATAGCCTGCTGCTTTTTCTCAGACAACAAACTCTATTCCCATTGAACGACTCTTCTTTCCCCCTCCCACTAGTCCCCAATAACCACCATTCTAATTTCTGTTTAAGTGGATTTGACTACTTTGGATACCTCATAACATAAGAGGATTAAGGTAGTATTTGTCCTTTAGTGACTGGGGTATTTCACTTAGCACAATGTCCTCAAGGAGTTTCATCCATACTGCAGCATGTGACAAGATGGATTTGCTTCCTTTCAATATTGAATAATATTCCATTGTATGTATATACTATATACCACCTTTTCTTTATCCATTCATCTATCCATGGGCATCTAGGTTGCTTCGACCTCATGAACAGTGCTGCTATAAACATGGGTGGGGGCAAGCTTCTTCTGTCTAAACTTTCTCTTCCATTCTCCAGGCATTAATTCTCAGTTTTTACCACTTCTCATGTCTGAACACTCACTCCATCTCCTTTAGGCCCAGCAGATGGTCTTGCCTTTTACTTCCCAGAGAAAGAAAACTGAGGTTGGCTCAAGTTCCTTACCTGCAAGCCAGATAGCTCCACACCCATCCTTACTTTGCCCAATAGAATAGGTGCCTCTGTCTCCTATTTGACTCTCTGCTACAGCAGTTATCACCTTGGGCTGCTCTCTTCATAGCTCCATGCTGGCTTCCCTGAGGTTCTAGACCTTATATGCACCAGCATAGCATCCAATATTTAGCAAAAATGATACTGACTTTAGCATAAAGATGGAGGTCCCTTGGCAAGCTTCTTCTGTCTAAACTTTCTCTTCCATTCTCCAGGCATTAATTCTCAGTTTTTACCACTTCTCATGTCTGAACACTCACTCCATCTCCTTTAGGCCCAGCAGATGGTCTTGCCTTTTACTTCCCAGAGAAAGAAAACTGAGGTTGGCTCAAGTTCCTTACCTGCAAGCCAGATAGCTCCACACCCATCCTTACTTTGCCCAATAGAATAGGTGCCTCTGTCTCCTATTTGACTCTCTGCTACAGCAGTTATCACCTTGGGCTGCTCTCTTCATAGCTCCATGCTGGCTTCCCTGAGGTTCTAGACCTTATATGCACCAGCATAGCATCCAATATTTAGCAAAAATGATACTGACTTTAACTCCAGCAGAAAGATGGAGGTCCCTCAAGTGGTCTCTCCCAGATGGACCCACATACATACCAGTTCTTGTGACTCCTTCAAGCTCAAGGCTCCCACATGAATTACTATCTGATCCAACCTGCAAAAGAGAAAACTCTGTTGCATCACTTGAGGTTTACAAAGGGCTGTGCTATTCTGGTTTGTGCTGGTTTTACCAGTTAGCTAATATCTGGTTAATCTCACTCTTAAGACTAGTGAATTCTACCGTGGTCTACTTTAATCTGATCAGGGATTTTTTAAAAAAGTCCAGGGAATACAATTTAAGATTCAACCAAGCAATAGACTGATGTTGAAGCTGAAACTCCAATACTTTGGCCACCTGATGCAAAGAACTGACTCATCTGAGAAGACCCTGATGCTGGGAAAGATTCAAGGCAGGAGGAGAAGGAGACAACAGAGGATGAGATGGTTGGATGGCATCACCGATTCAATGGACAAGAGTTTAAGTAAACTCCGGGAGTTGGTGATGGACAGGAAAGCCTGGCGTGCTCCAGTCCAAGGGGCCACAAAGAGTCAGACACGACTGAGTGACTGAACTGAACTGACGCAATAGAATTTTGAAAGCAATAACAGGTTAATCAATACTTGAGGACTTGTTTTGACTACGCCTTATTAGAGATTCTGCATTTGATGGTGACAGTATACATGAAAATAGGTGTAAAACTGAGATATTTTGGGTTGGAGATAAAAATAAAGAGGTTCCTTAAGGAGTACATCCAGGAATCAGTCCTATAAGAAATGAACTCGCTGCGAAAAGTTTTTTCCTATCTTGAAAGTCCTCAGGATTTGGCCATGAAAGAGGTTTTCTCTGTGACGCCAATGTTCATCTTTGGATGTGTGCCACAGGGCCCCCTGGGAAGAAGCCACACTTAGACTGGTCCTCTGTGGGTAGGATCAGTAAGACTCAGCTGTAATTCAGTCATGCTGGTGAGTCTTCCAGGGACTCTGAATGACACATGTGCCGCTCTCAAGGGATGGAGACTGTCGTCCCCATTGAGGCCTAAGCACTGAGTCCTCCCATCATCCTTGACTTGTGCTGTCTTAGGTAAAATGGGATCTCACTGGGAAGTCCTGTGATCAGGTCTGCATTTGTAAAGGATAACAGAAGATTTCTGAAAGGGGAAAAGGTGGCTGGCTTTTTACCCTCACCAGCAGCTTTACTGCACGATTCTCTTAACCCTTTTACTACCCCATCTACTGGCGTAGGTTAAAACAGTCATGCATTTTCCTTCTCTCCACCAGGCTGCTGACTCTGTGGCTTTAGAACAAACTTGCAGTTTCTTAATTCAGGAGGAAAAGACTCCCCAAAGTGTTCTAGCCGCCATGACTTACTTCGTTTTCCAAGTCCCTGCAGAGGCTGCTCCAAGTCTTGACTTTTCACCTCAAGCTCTAAATTCTACCCCACAATCCCTTTTTCTTGGCAGATGCCCTTGCTCCTTGCTTCCAAGACACCAAAGATAAAGGTACTCTGCACAGACTCCTTTCCCCCTCCTCACCTCTGTGCTTAGCTGTGTCTCAGCTTCTTACCTGTCTCCTAGAGCTACTCTACCTACATTTGGTTTTATTTCAATCCCCACCGAGATCTTCCATCAAAGGCATCAGTTCTCCACTCTCTTTATCTCTTCTGCAGTGGCATTGTCCTTTCAGCATGGAAATGTGTTTAAGACTTTCTTACTCTGAGAGAAATAAACTACCCTTCTTTTAATCTTGGTTTCTCCTCTCTAATTCATTATTCCCTTTCTCCTTCCCTTTATCCCAGCACATTTTAAAAAATAAGTATTTTTAAAATTTATTTCTCTGTGCTGGGTCTTAGTCGCAGTCTGTGTGATCCAGTTTACAGACTGGGGATCGAACCTGGGCCCCTGCATTGGGAGTTCAGAGTCTTAGCCACTGGACCACCAGGGAAGTCCCCACCTAAAAGGTTTTTCTGAGTGTGAGAATAAACTACCCTTACTGGTCCCCCTTCCAGGTGTCTGCTGCATACTACCCCTTCTGCAGCTGCTTTGTGACAATGACCCGATGGGTTCTGCTCTCTCTGAGGCCACCGGTCATTTCCTGCCTTCTCAATCCTCCATTCTGCGGCTTCTCACAGCATCTAACAATTATTAAAACAAATGTTCTAATGGACATGGCAGCCACTGCAAATAATTACAGTGAATTTTTATATAATCCTTAGTACTATGTGTCAGGCACTGCTTGGACCCTTACCACCATCTTATAGGATGGGTACTATTAACATTTCGGCTTGATAGACAGAGTACAGGGCATTTAAGACCAGCCTGAGCTCACAGAGCTACCGAGAGGCAGAGCCAGCAGCTGACCCAGGCAGTCTGGCCTTCAAGCCCTGCTATTAATTCCCATGTTCTCTGGATGCTCTACAAGACTTTCCTTCCTGCAGTGACAGGACTCTCTCCTAATCTCCCTCCAACCCTTCTGAGAGTTTTCTGTCTGTGCCCACGTCACTATCTCCTCGTTTCTGGTGCTTTTCTTTGCTGACCACACTGGCAGGCATATGGGATCGTAGTTCCCCGACCAGGGATCGAAGCTGCACCCCTGGCTATAGAAGCAGAGCTTCCTAAACTGCTGGAACACCAGGGAATTCCCTCTGGTGCTTTTCTTAATGTTTACACTTAGCCCTCCTCTTTTCTCACTCTGCCCATGGTCTTTAATTGTTTGGGGCCCAGGATCTGACTGAAAATTAGCTGAAAACTGACAGAAATTGCCTGTGTGAACATTCAAATTTGGCGTACAGAGTGCCCAAAGTGCCCCAAGGGCTTCCCAGGTGGTGCTAGTGTTAAAGCACCCGCCTGCCAGTGCAGGAGATCTAAGAGACTCGGGCTTGACCCCTGGGTCAGGCATATCCCCTGGAGGAGGACATAGCAACCCACTCCAGTATTCTTGCCTGGAGAATCCCATGGACAGAGGAGCCTGGTGGGCCATGGTCCATAGAATTGCAGAGTTGGACACAACTGAAGCGACAGCACACATGCAAGGCGCTCTAAAGCCACTTAAGGATTGGAGATTTACTCCAATCTAAGGCACTCACTCCCTTCTCTGATCCCTGTTTACACTATTTGTCAGAAGGATCAGTGTTAGTTTTCATGGTCTGACATCTCCACTGGATGGTAAGTAACCTGAGGGCAGAGATCCTGTTTTACATCCCCAGTTCATAACACACAAAGTAACAGACAACGAATTAAACTTGGTTCATTGCGCCTATTGAATCGATGCAGTTCTATTGGTTTTCCCAGGCACAAATTGAGTGTTATGAAAAAAACCCATCATTGCATTGAAGTTTAGAGGATGCAGAAAGCTCCCTAAGCCTATGAGAGGAAGCACCACAGAGAGCGCACGGAGTCATGTGCAGAGACAAGACATGATGGAAGCAACAGGACCCACCCTGAAATGGGAAGGATGCTGAGCGGCTCAGCAGAAGGGCCAGCAGCCAACCACCAGGACCCTCTGCCCCTCATCCAAGGACCGGGAACCCACTCCCACCAAGGGACTGGCCTGGTAAACAGACCAGAGGCAGTTTCTGGTTACACGATGGGATCTCTGAGAGCCAGGAGTGTCTTGCTGCCCTTCCACATGGAAAGGAAGGGCGCTCCTCTCCCCACAAGCTGACCTTGGATCAGACTTGTGGCCAGAAGGCAGGGAGGCTGTGTCATCTGGGATAGAGCTGTGGTCTCTGCCACCCTGGCAGATAAGGGAGTTTATCTCGATGGAGCCACTCACTTGTTCCTCCCCTTTGTCACCCACTCCTCCGCGACCCGGCAGCGTTCCGAGATGCTCAGGGACAGGCCTTCTCCTGTCGTGCCATTCACTGTTCCAAACAGAGAGTTAGTCAGGGGGACCAGCTGATACCTGTTGTTCCTCCAGCATCAACACTGGCAGTGCAGGGGCAGAAACCCCTGCTCAAGAGGAAGGGACACGGAGACACACTGTGGAGAGTCTGGAGCCAGTGGTATGATGCCATGTTTCCATTCTTCCCTTCAGACCCAGTCTTTTGTTCATCTTCATCTTATCAAAAGGACTGGGAAGGTTAGGCTGACTTGTAATTACAAATGTGTCCTTGTTTTTTTCAGGGATAGAGAGTAAGTATTTTAAATGGAGACAGAGATGACTGCCCAGGTTTCAGGCAAGTCTCCGAACATACCAGGCAAGTTCTCTATTTGGTTTTAATGGCAGGAAAACCAATACCACCCAGTACTGGGATGTCCTGGCCATCCTAAGTGGCATTTACTTACAAAGACAATGGTGGGTACTGCAGATCTAAAACGACCTCTGTCTAGAGACCTAGGTCCTTGGACTCTTTAATCAATAGAAATTGGTAAGACACCAGATGAGAATTTCAGGCAAGGCTCGTGATGCAGCCGAGGGGAGGGAGAACCAGAAACAGGCACCCTTGCTCGCTTCCCAAAGTGGCACACTGGTCCTTAAAGGGGGTCACAAGAGGGCGGGTCCAGGGGTTGGGCAGGAGGCATAGGTGGTCTGCCCACTCCCTCGGTGTGCTGTGTGCAGGGATCGTGTACAGCACCCTGCTTTTGCTCCCAGCACCTCAGAAGTGGCTGCTGGCTCGTGGCCTTTTTGTATCTTATTGCTCATAATTTGCCCCAGTTGGCACATGTGCATAGCGATTTTTAGCCCCTTAGAGTCTCTTTATAGCCTGTTGCTCTAGGTGCACGTCCTCTGATAAAAGGTCCCAGTTCCTGGCCGACTTCAAGCACACTACCAAATTAGATAATCTCTTGATCATCTTTTAGGTCTAAAATTGATGAACCTAAAAATTCACAAATTTTACACTGCTTAGCCAGGCTCAACCATAACCTATAACACAATAACACTGTGACCTCCAGGCTAGTAATCTACTTTCCAAGGACTGAGCTCGAGGTATGTAGAGAAATCCCTAAAGATGACTTACCAAAGACATTCTTCACTCCCTGTTCCTCTACAAGATAGTCCACATACCGACCAATGACTGAAAAGTTGATTTCTCTGAAAAACACAAAAAAATCAGAAAAGAACGCGCATTTATTCTTTTCTAGATTATGCAATCCATGTTATTGTTTATCACTAAGTGGTGCTCGACTCTTTTGCAACCCCATGGACTGTAGCCCGTCAGGCTCCTCTGTCCATGGAATTTCCCAGGCAAGAATACTGGCGTGGGTTGCCATTTCCTCCTCCAGGGGGTCTTCCTGACACAAGGATCCAACCTGCATCTCCTGCATTGGCAGGCAGATTCTTAACAGCTGAGCCACTGCTCTCTCTTGTTAATCATTATTCAAATCCACCCAACCAGACTGTGAAATTCTTAGCCTTCTCTGAATAATGCCTGGATGTTTTTCTTCTTTACTCAGCCAAATGTGCCTCAATTATGTGAGCAAAACCTTATTAGCTATCCACAAAGGTTTTACATTTAAACTTCATTACAAGTAATAATTAAAAAATAATTATTTAATTATCTTTTGCCCTTTTGGGGAGGAGTGATGGGCTGGGGTGGGGTTAAATGAGAACTCAACATTTTCTGTGTGGCCAGAAGCAATCATTTCTTAGGAAGTAAGAAAATCCAATCTTAGTAATTGAAGAATTTTAGCACTTAATATTTATGACAATAGAGGAAGGCGTAAAGCCATTTACATGTGTTAAGTGTTAAACTAAAGGGGATTAACAGTTGGAAAGGAACTTTGCCATCAGTTTGTCTTTCAAAGTGTCATTTGTGGGACAGCGGTATCAGTGTCTGGGGATATTAGCTGGAAATGATGAGTCCCAGGCCACACACAGTTCTCCTGGTCAGAATCTGCACTGTAACAAGACCTCCAGATGATCTGGATGTGCTTTCCAGTTTGAAAAGTACTGACCTTGTAAAGATCTGATACTTCAGGCAATAAGAGCTTTTTTTCCTTAAAATCATACTGAGTTTAAAAATCTAGAAAGTGACAGATCAGATAAAGTGATCTGTTCTCAATCAAAATATAGGTGGGGAGGATCAAGAATGAAAACACAAAGGAAAACAGTGCGGCAAGGGTGTGTTAAATGTTGCAGAATGCATGGTTGATGAGAAAACTAAGTATTGATATGAGTTGGCTAGTACTTTGCATTTTTGTCAGTGGGGCCAGAGAATACTAATTTAATTTTAACCTTATTATTTCAGGCAATAAGAGCTTTTTTTCCTTAAAATCATACTGAGTTTAAAAATCTAGAAAGTGACAGATCAGATAAAGTGATCTGTTCTCAATCAAAATATAGGTGGGGAGGATCAAGAATGAAAACACAAAGGAAAACAGTGCGGCAAGGGTGTGTTAAATGTTGCAGAATGCATGGTTGATGAGAAAACTAAGTATTGATATGAGTTGGCTAGTACTTTTGCATTTTTGTCAGTGGGGCCAGAGAATACTAATTTAATTTTAACCTTATTAACATCTTTTTCATCTTATTAGTCCTTAAAAAAACAAAAAGAAACCAAAATATCTGAGGCATATAGAAAACATAGACATCAAAGGGTATTTGTCAAAGGAAACAGAACAATAGAGATGAAAACAAAGGATGCCTAGGCAACCACTGCCCACAACGTGCAAGAGACAACCAGTCCAAGCTGCCACTTGGGCAAAGGCACGCTTTAATGTAGTTGAAAGGCCTGCAAGGGGAGCAGGCGCTTTCGATAATGGCTCATGTCCCAGCATTGTTGACACTGCCCCTCCCTGCCCAACTTGCTCAAATGTCAAATCCTAGCCTCTCAGTCTCACTGAGCAAGACTCAAAGATGGGGGAGTGGGCTGCCTAGACAATTCATCTCAGGACCCTCGTTTAAGTCAGCTTGACCTGCTCAACTTCTTGAAGTCTCTCTGCTTCAGACATTTGTGACCACTCGGAACCACACCTTTACAACACACTTGCCTCTTGCTTCTGTTGGCTCTTCCCCACCTGCAACAAGCCCTGAGATGCAGGAAGGATCAGCAGGGGCTTTGTCTGTGTGATAGTAGCTCTAGTTTTGACCAATGATGTCCACCTACTCATGCAAGCAACCAGGAGACACCTCTGGCAGGCCCCAGGGACTTTCCAATCACAGACTGGAAACCGGAAATAAAGTCTCTGGACAATAGCTTATGCTGGAGTCACGGATTCAGACACAGTGGCTCCTGCAGACTTTCACTGAAGTCTCAACATCTCCCCAGTTCCACTCTGGCCACATACTCACACACCGAGAGCAGGCCTGGCCTGTTCACCACGGAGGAGCCTCTCGAGCTCCAGGTGGCCAAGGCCTATTAGGCACTGTTCCGTCCCGTTCAGTCGCTCAGTCGTGTCCGACTCTTTGCGACCCCATGAATCACAGCACGCCAGGCCTCCCTGTCCATCACCTGCTCCCGGAGTTCACTCAGACTCACGTCCATCGAGTCACTGATGCCATCCAGCCATCTCATCCTCGGTCGTCCCCTTCTCCTCCTGCCCCCAATCCCTCCCAGCATCAGGGTCTTTTCCAATGAGTCAACTCTTCGCATGAGGTGGCCAAAGTACTGGAGCTTCAGCTTTAGCATCATTCCTTCCAAAGAAATCCCAGGGTTGATCTCCTTGCAGTCCAAGGGACTCTCAAGAGTCTTCTCCAACACCACAGTTCAAAAGCATCAGTTCTTCGGCGCTCAGCCTTCTTCACAGTCCAACTCTCACATCCATACATGACCACAGGGAAAACCATAGCCTTGACTAGAC
>SJXQ01007206.1:26929-108090 GCA_006408695.1 Aepyceros melampus | reverse complement strand
GCGCTCAGCCTTCTTCACAGTCCAACTCTCACATCCATACATGACCACAGGAAAAACCATAGCCTTGACTAGACGGACCTTAGTCGGCAAAGTAATGTCTCTGCTTTTGAATATACTATCTAGGTTGCTCATCACTTTTCTTCCAAGGAGTAAGCGTCTTTTAATTTTATGGCTGCAATCACCATCTGCAGTGATTTTGGAGCCCCCAAAAATAAAGTCTGACACTGTTTCCACTGTTTCCCCATCTAGTTCCCATGAAGTGATGGGACCACATGCCATGATCTTCGTTTTCTGAATGTTGAGCTTTAAGCCAACTTTTTCACTCTCCTCTTTCACTTTCAACAAGAGGCTTTTTAGCTCCTCTTCACTTTCTGCCATAAGGGTGGCGTCATCTGCATATCTGAGGTTATTGATATTTCTCCCGGCAATCTTGATTCCAGCTTGTGTTTCTTCCAGTCCAGCGTTTCTCATGATGTACTCTGCATAGAAGTTAAATAAGCAGGGCGACAATATACACCTGTATATAGTCTAGAGAAAAGAGGGACACAATTCTTGCACCAAGAAGAGTCATTAGACTGTGTAGTTCCCAAACTTTCCAAAGCAAAAATCAGAACACATTCCATGACAAAGGATATCTGTGTCACTTTCAAGCGTGAGAAACAATTTAGGCCATGAGTTTGAATATGCAAAGCTGAATATTTCTAGGACCTTGTGATGCTTTATAAATGCAGTAAATATTTGAAATCAGATATCATGTTCTAGAAAATCTGGGACTTATGATTATATAATAGAATTACAATGAATAAGGACAAATTCTAGGGTGATAAATTCTAGCTCAGTAGAAGGGAAAATACTTTAATAGAAAGAGTTACCCAAAGATAACTCTTGGATATTCTACCTCAGGAAGAAGAGACTTTTATCATAAATATTTATCATGAACCTGTTGCTCATAAAAAAAATAAAATAAAAGCTATTGTTGTTATTTGGGCTTCTGTTGTAGCTCAGTCAGTAAAAAATCTGCCTGCAGTGTAGGAGACCTGGGTTTAATCCCTGGGTTGGGAAGATCCCCTGGAGAAGGAAATGGCAACCCACTCCAATATCCTTGCCTGGAAAAATCTCATGGACAGAGCAGCCTGGTGGGCTGCAGCCCATGGGGTCGCAAAGAGTCAGGCATGACTGAGACTAACACTTACACTTACTATCGTTGTTGTTTAGTCACTAAGTTATGCCCAACTCTTTTGCAACCCCAGGGACTGTAGCCCACCATCATCCTTGGGCTAGGGATTTCTGAGGCAAGAATATTGGAGTGGATTGCCATTTCATTCTCCAGGGGATCTTCCTAGACCAGAGATCAAACTCACGTCTCCTGCATTGGCAGGTGAATTTTTCACCACTGAACCCCCAGGGAAGTCCATAAAAACCACCCTGCCCTTATGTCATTCAAGGTCTAGAGTGGAAGCCAAGCAAGGGGATAGGCACCTACAATACCCAGGGTGAAAAGTTGTATGCTAGAGATAAGAAAAATATAGGATGGAAACCTGGGGAGTGGAGGGTGGGGCAGAAACATTTGAGTTTAATCTCAGGGTTTGGTTGCAGACTAGAAAACCTTAGACTGCAATCACCCAGAAATCAGAGATCACAGAGGAGGCAATGGAACCCCACTCCAGTACTCTTGCCTAGAAAATCCCATGGACGGAGGAGCCTGGTGGGCTGCAATCCATGGGGTCGCTGAGGGTCAGACACGACAGAGCAACTTCACTTTCATGCATTAGAGAAGGAAATGGCAACCCACTCCAGTGTTCTTGCCTGGAGAATCCCAGGGATGGGGGAGCCTGGTGGGCTGCCATCTATGGGGTCACACAGAGTCGGACATGACTGAAGTGACTTAGCAGCAGCAGCAGCAGAAATCAGAGATATAAGTGGAAAGGGCATTGCCCTAGTGCAGGAAATACATGGCCACAGCCAAAGCTAAGGCAGAAGTAATGGGGATAATCCATGGGGTCGCTGAGGGTCAGACACGACAGAGCAACTTCACTTTCATGCATTAGAGAAGGAAATGGCAACCCACTCCAGTGTTCTTGCCTGGAGAATCCCAGGGATGGGGGAGCCTGGTGGGCTGCCATCTATGGGGTCACACAGAGTCGGACATGACTGAAGTGACTTAGCAGCAGCAGCAGCAGAAATCAGAGATATAAGTGGAAAGGGCATTGCCCTAGTGCAGGAAATACATGGCCACAGCCAAAGCTAAGGCAGAAGTAATGGGGATAAAGAGTACTGGATACATTTAATATTCATTAAGGAAGTAGAATAAATAGGGCTTGGATTGGGGGATGAGGAAGAAGAGTGTCAATGAGAATTGCATTTCCTTCAATTTGGTAGCACCATTCCCCAAGATGGAAAACATGCAGTTTTGCTGAAGATGAATTCAATCCTGAATGGCTCAATTTGAGAGTAGATATAAAAAATAGCCATGTCTGACTCTTTGCAATCCCATGGACTGTAGCCCACTAGGCTCCTCTGTCCATGGAGTTCTCCAGGCAAGAGTATTGGAGTGCACAGCCATTCCCTTCTCCAGGGGATCTTCCCAACCCAGGGATCAAACTCAGGTCTCCCACAGTACAGGCAGATTCTCTACCATCTGAGCCATCAGAGAAGCCCCATAAAAAACAGGTAGATATCAAGTAGGCAGCTAGAGTTCAAATCAAGAAAAAGGGCTGGAAAAGAAACTTAAGAATATCTTGTCTTAGTTTGGGTTGCTATAATAGACTAAGGGTTTAAACAGCAAATATTTCTTTCTCACAGTTCTGGATTTTCAAGATCTAGGTTCCATCAGATTCATTGTCTGATGAGGGTCCACTTATTGGTTTATAGGACTTATTAGGTCCTAACATGGCCTTTCCCTGGTGCACCCATGTAAAAGAGAGAGAGAGAGCTCTCATGTCTCCTCCTCTATTTAGAAAGGCTTTAATCCCAGCATGAGGGCCACTCTCTGACCTAATTTAACCTCAATTATCTCCCCAAATCCCCACCTATAAACACCATCATATTGGGGGGTAGGATTTCAATATATGAATTTGGGAGAGACATAAACACTCAGTCCAGAGCAACAGTCATAGAAAGTAAATCAAAAAGGTAAATAAATGAAAACTAAGAGATCTAAGAGGACCAATATCCCAAGCAAGGAGTTCCAAATAGAGTAAACAGAGAAAATACAGAGGAGGAAATAGTCCAAGAAAAAAAAACAAGAATATATAATATGCATTCTAGAAGGAAATGAGTTTCCAGATTGAAAAGCACAAAGGCCCAAAATAATGATGAGAAAGATTCACATCAAGGACATAATTGAGAGGCTTCAGAATCCAAAGGATAAAGAAAAGATTCTAAGAAGAAAGAACAAATGACATGAAGACTTGGGAATAAGAATGGCATCAGACCTCCCAACAGCAATATTATAAATTAGAAGATACTGAGGTATGTCTTCAACATAGTCATTAAAAATAATGCTGAACTTACAGTTCTTTACTCAACCAAACTGTGAATCAAAAATAAAGATAGACGTTTCCTTACATGCAAGGTCTTAAAAATAGACCTCCTAAGCATGCTTTCTCGAAACTCTTCTAGAGGATAAGTTCCTGAAAAACAAAAGAGTTACAACAAAACAAGGAAGAGGAAGAAGTGGGAGCCATATAACTGAAGTCTAAGAGTGAGAGAGGTAGAGAGAATCTCCAGGATGATGGGAAAGTCCCACAACAGCAGCTGAGCAGCCATATTAGAGGGCAACTGGTCCAGATTGAAGCAGAAGGGGAAAAGCCGCTGAGACAGAGGTTTCTGGAAGAAAATAAAACTGACATATCTTCTGACAGATTTATGGTGTGGAAAATTGGATTGAGATTCACTTTATAAAACCACTGGAAAATATAGGAAAACTTAGCAAAAGATGATGAAACCTGAGTTTAAAAAATGTTAAGAGGAAAAGAACTATAGGCAAACCAAAAGTTGAACGAGGAAAGGACAGGCATTCATAACATACTTCTTGGCTCAAAAAGTGAACACTGTAACATAACTATTAATTGTGAAAACAATGAGTGTGGATAGTATCAAATTATGGTAGTTATACTAGAAAGATACAGGGAAATGAAATATGTATGACTGATGGATGATTATACCAGATATCTATTTCTGTGTGGGCTTCCCAAGTGACTCAGTGATAACAAATTCACCTGCCAATGCAGGGGCCACAGGAGACGTGGGTTCGATCCCAGGGTCAGGAAAATCCTCTGGATAAGGAAAGGGCAAGCACTCTAGTTTTCTTGCCTGGAGAATCCTGTAGACAGAGGAGACTGGCCAACTACAGTCCATGGGGTCATAAAGGGTTGAACACAACTGAGCGACTAAGCATGCGCATGCTATTTCTGTGTAGCAAAACACTCCAACATTTAGTGACTTAAAATAACTGCAATTTTATTTGCTTATGAGTTTGTAGATTAGCAATTTGGACTGGGCTCACATTGGCAGCTCCTCACTCACATGACTGCAGACATCTGGGGACTCAGCTAAAAGAGTATCATACCTGGGGACTGGTACAGGCTCTCTTCTGATGGTAGGTCTAGGCGCCTCAGCTAAAACATCTGCCTGTGTTTCTTGTAGCCTGTCTCCCTCTGGTAGGTTAGATCAGGCTCGTGTACCTAAGAGCCTCAAGGCAGTGTTCTCAGAGAGTTAGAACAAAGGTGTAAACTTCTTACAGGCCTAGGTCTGAAATCCCACAGCATCACTGCCAGTACAACTATTGGTCAAGGCAGGTCCCATGGCCAGCCCAGATTCAGAGAGTCAGGAAATAGACTCTTCCTCTTGATATGACGAGCTACAAGGCACACTGCAAAGAGGTCCGCATACAGGATGAGAGAATGTGATGTGGCCATTTTTTCAATCACTTTTCTACAATGGTATATAAGCATGAAGTCTTGTCTTCTGTAGAGGGAAATCAGTATAATGTCTAAGGTGGAAAAATCAGCAAATCAGTATGTAATTGAGGAATATGGCAAACAGAACAAACAGCAGAAGAGTTTAAAGTGGTTGTTTTTGAAAAAGAGATCTTTTACAGGACGGGTAACTGCTGTCCTTGCTAGAAGCTATAGTGTTTGACTTTTAAAACTGTAGGCATATGACTACTTGAAAAAGCAAACAAGGGACTTCCCTGGTGGTCCAGTGGGAAAGACTGTACCACCAATGTAGGGAGCCCAGGTTAGATCCCTGGTCAGGGAACTAGGTCCCAACCTCTGCAACTAAGAGTTTGCACACTGCAGCTAAAGATCTTCCATCCCACAACCAAGACCTGGTGCAGCCAAATAAACAAATACTTTAAAAAGCAAACAGAGGTAAAAAGTTTGGCTAAAACAACAATTTTGCACCTAGATATATACCAGAAGAATTGAGAGCAGAGAAGATAACAGATACACCAACACTCAGAGCAGCATTATTCACAATAGCCAAAGCTGGAAACAACTCAAATATCCATTAACAGATGAGTGGGTAAACCAAATGTGATATATACATACAACGGAATATTATTCAACCTTAAAAAGGAATGAAATTCTGACACATGCTACAACATTGGTAAACTTTGAAGACATTATACTAAGTAAAACAGCTAGATATAAAAGGAAAAATATTATATGATTCTACTTAGCAGGGATCTAGAAACAAAAAGTAGAAAAATGGTTACCAGGAACTAGGGGAAGGGGGAGGATAGTGAGTCATTGGTTAATGAGTACAGACTTTCAGCTTGGGAAGTCAAAAAGTTCTAGAGATTGATGGTGGTAGCAGTTTCATGACAATGAAAATGTACTGAATCCCAGTGTGTGTGTGTGCTCAGGCATGTCCGACTCTTTTGCAACTTCAGGGACTGTAGCCCGCCAGACTCCTCTGTCCATGGGATTTTTCCAGGTAAGAATACTGGAGTGGGTTCCCATTTCCTTCTCCCAGGGTCTTCCCAACAAAGGGATCAACCCCACATCTCTTGCATCTCCTACATTGGCAGGCAGATTCTTTACCACTAGCACCACCTGGAAAGCCCACTAACTGTGCGCTTAAAAATGACTAAAATGTGTTGGAGGGAAGCTCAGGAGGAAGGGGATATATGTATACTGATTCACATTGTTGTATAGCAGAAATGACATTGTTAAGCAATTATCTTCCAATTAAAAACTTTCAATGCTAAAATGGTAAATTTTGCGTTAAGTATATTTTACCACAATAAATAAATACTATTGGGAAACATTTGGCTATGGAGGGAAGGAAAGATTTTGAATGGTTGATAAAGGAAGACAATGTCTGGTTGATTTCCTTGTGCTTAATTGCTCAGATGTGTCCGACTCTTTGCAACCGCATGGACTGTAGCTCGCTAGGCTCCTCTGTATATGGGATTCTCCAGGCAAAAATACTGAAGTGGGTTTCCATGCCCTCTTCCAGGGAATCTTCCCAATCTAGAGATCAAACCCAGGTCTCTCACACTGCAGGTAGATTCTTTACCATCTGACTTACTAGGAAAGTCTATTTATTTTCTTTGCTTTTTTTTAAGGTTAGGGAAGACTTGGGGCTTCCCTGGTGGTTCAATGGTAAAGAATCTGCCTGCAATGCAGGAGACCCGGGTTCAATCCCTGGGTTGGGAAGATCCCCTAGAAGAGGGCGTGGCAACCACTCCAGTATTCTTGCCAGGAGAACCCCATGGACGAGGAGCCTGGCGGGCTACAGTCCAGGGGGTCACACAGAGTCAAACATGACTGAGCGACTAAGCAGCAGCAGGGGAGACTTGAACATATTTAGAAGCTGAATGAAAACAATCTATGTAGATTTGGGGTTTGCCAAAGCTGAGAGAGAGGAGGATAATTGATAGAGAGCCATGTGTGCTAAAGAAGGGGGTATCTCAGCCAGGCAGTGAGGATGTTAAAGATAGTTTGAATCAGCCCTTGTGGAGATACCACAGACAGGAATCGATGACTCCCTTCCATCCTGGGAGCCTAACAAAATCATCCTATATGTCTCAAAAGTTCCTACTGAATAAAATATGTCAACTGACAAGAGCATTCACCACTTAATTCACATTTATGCAATCACCAATTACTGAACAAGTTGAAGGAAAGAATATTTTTAAGTAGACTAGATTGGGACTCCCCTGGTCATCCAGCAGTTAAGACTTCAACTTCCAGTGCAGGGTTGTGGCTTTGATCCCTGGTTGGGGACCTAAGATCCCAAATGCCTCACAGCCAAAAAACCAAAAAATAAAATGGAAGCAATATCACAATAAATTCAATTTTTAAAAATCACACAGAAAACTCTTTAAAGAAAAAAAGTAGACTATATTCTCAAAATCTTGGTAAGCTGTTTTCACTGCAAACTTGACTGCATTTTTTGTTTCTATTTTTCTAAAGGGTAGAATATAAACACTTCCTTCATCTTTTAAGACGGCATGCACAGCAAATTCTCTTACCATCACAGAAAGAGAATCAATTTTGATCGATTTGGGCTTTGGGCTTCCAGGGTCATTGGAATCTAACTGTGAATGAACAGCAGGAAAATTGGCTTGGGGATAGTGTGCAGAGCAAGAAAAGGAAAGAGGAGTGTCTCTGAGAAAAACTGAAAGAAAGATGATCTTCCCTGCATTAACAGAGATCAGAATTCAGTGAATTTTGCTTACTTGTCACCATCTACTTCGCCCACTACTTCTGCCCCTGTCTAGAAAAGTACAAAAACCTCCAAAAGAGGTGAGACCCTCGTCACTACACAGAACACTGAAGAGGAAGTCCCCATACTTGTATTTTCAATGAAGAGAGAGGAAAACTGAACATTCTGGAACCCTGGCCTGAGATAGGGATGACACCACTATTAGCTAAGTTAAAATAGTAAATCAAAATGAAATAATAATAATGAAATAATGAGAGAATAGGCAAAAAATTTCTTCAGACTGTCCTCAGAGACATGAACCATATCATTTTATAAATAAAGAATCATCAGAAAAATACTTCCCTGGTGCTCAATGGTAAAGAATCCGCCTGCTAAGGCAGGGCACACAGGTTCAATCCCCAATCTGGGAGGATCCCACATGCTGCGGAGCAGCTGAGCCTGTGCTTCACAACTGCTGAGCCTGTCTGAGCTCTCGAGCCTGGAACTACTGAAACCTATGCACCGCAAGAGAGAGGAGGCCCTGCTCACAACTGAAGAAAAAGCCCGCACAGCAGTGAAGACCCAGCACAGTCAGAAACAAATAGATAAGATTATTTTTTTAATACTGCAATTACTCTTTATCTTTTCAACGTCTTATACTCACAGCCACATTTACCTATATTGTTAAGAGCAAAAGTGATTATGGACAGTATGGAAACAGAAGAAATGTGGACGCTGACCTATACCTCACATGAACTTGTATCTTCTGGCTTTCCTTATCCGGAAATCTCAAGGACAGCCTTGGCCTCTGACCCAGGCAGGATCTGATCCTAGATCACTCTGGCAGGATTCAAGGTCTTGGCGTTTGTATGTTTCCATGACAAACAGCCAACATTATGCAGTCCGCCTCTCTGGAAGGCATTTTACAACTTCTTTCTGGAGGAAAAGTAAAGACAGTACGAAGAGGATGGAAGAAGGAGAAAAAGAAGCAGGTGGGGAGAGTAAGTGGGGAGGAGAAGCAAGAAGAGGCCATACGTCGTGAGCAGGAGGTGAGAACCCATGAACTATGGTGCCAACACACCAAGTCGCCTTGAAAGTATATAAACATTATGACAATCAGAAAGACTCTGGGGGACCTTTCTGTTATAATTATTTTCTTTCTCTCTCTCTCTTTCATCCTGCCTAGCACCCTGCCTTTTCTCAATAAATTTTATCTATAGGAAAGTTCTTGGAATTTCAATCAAGCAGCCCTCCCTTCTCCCTTTCTTTTTTAACATTTAATATATAAAAATGAGCAGGGGGTCAAGTACAACTGGATGAAATCACTAATCATTACAGAGCTCAAATCGTAGCCCCCTGTAGTACAGAAAATTGTTTTTGTTTTTTTTTTTACTGTGGCTGAACATGTGAAGGGTGCATCCAGAGCCTTATTATGAAGGGAGCACAGGTACTCACCATCCCACAAGCTCGTCAGCAATTTTAGAGAACTCATGAGACTGGGATGGATTTTCAAGATGCTGCAGAAACAGACACAGTTACACACACACACACACACACACACACACACACTTTGTTCTCTGAGCAGTTTCCCCTGTCACTTAACACCACCTACTCTCCCTCCTTTTTGATTGATTGGAAGTGAGAAAGTGTTGCTCCAAAGTTCTTTAGTTCTGTGTTTCCACTTATAAGAAATTACTGCAAAAAAAATCGGAAATCTCAAGGACAGCCTTGGCCTCTGACCCAGGCAGGATCTGATCCTAGATCACTCTGGCAGGATTCAAGGTCTTGGCGTTTGTATGTTTCCATGACAAACAGCCAACATTATGCAGTCCGCCTCTCTGGAAGGCATTTTACAACTTCTTTCTGGAGGAAAAGTAAAGACAGTACGAAGAGGATGGAAGAAGGAGAAAAAGAAGCAGGTGGGGAGAGTAAGTGGGGAGGAGAAGCAAGAAGAGGCCATACGTGTGAGCAGGAGGTGAGAACCCATGAACTATGGTGCCAACACACCAAGTCGCCTTGAAAGTATATAAACATTATGACAATCAGAAAGACTCTGGGGGACCTTTCTGTTATAATTATTTTCTTTCTCTCTCTCTCTTTCATCCTGCCTAGCACCCTGCCTTTTCTCAATAAATTTTATCTATAGGAAAGTTCTTGGAATTTCAATCAAGCAGCCCTCCCTTCTCCCTTTCTTTTTTAACATTTAATATATAAAAATGAGCAGGGGGTCAAGTACAACTGGATGAAATCACTAATCATTACAGAGCTCAAATCGTAGCCCCCTGTAGTACAGAAAATTGTTTTTGTTTTTTTTTTTACTGTGGCTGAACATGTGAAGGGTGCATCCAGAGCCTTATTATGAAGGGAGCACAGGTACTCACCATCCCACAAGCTCGTCAGCAATTTTAGAGAACTCATGAGACTGGGATGGATTTTCAAGATGCTGCAGAAACAGACACAGTTACACACACACACACACACACACACATACACACTTTGTTCTCTGAGCAGTTTCCCCTGTCACTTAACACCACCTACTCTCCCTCCTTTTTGATTGATTGGAAGTGAGAAAGTGTTGCTCCAAAGTTCTTTAGTTCTGTGTTTCCACTTATAAGAAATTACTGCAAAAAAAAAAAAGTATAAAAACTGCAGTAAAATACTGCTCAATTTTTTAGAATCTGTTATATCTCTTCTGAGGGGAGGTCAGAGAATAGGAGGATGGAAAGCCTACCAGAATTCTCTTCTGAAAAAAATCTGTGCTAATTAGCGTGAGGTGAGAAATACACAACTCACATTTCCTAACAGTTAATATTCTTTTCAGTTGTGTCCCTTTATATTTCTAAAAGAAAAAAACGGAGAGCCTACTTTTGTTTCGTTTTTACAGAGAAATCTGAGGACATCTGATTTGATGATGAAAACAAACATTTAGGACCCAATTCACTGGTTATGTTATACTCTGCCTCCCCCACCCCAGACCCCAGACCTCCACACAAAAGTACTGAAGGAAAAGCAAGCGAGAAAGATGGAGACTTGTGAATCTGTCCCCACTCCAAGTCTTCAGACACAGGAAACTGCTGAATCTTCCAGGGAGGGGATTCAGGGCAGTAGGAGATGAGGACGAGGAGGAAGGCAAGTCCATGAGAGAGTCTGAGAAGGATGGAAAATTTTTAGAAAGGGAAAGAAGGTGGGGGACAGCTGTTAAAGGCAGAGGTGGGTGGAGAAAAAAGAAAACAGGGAACAGGGATTCTTTTTTAAAGGACGGGAAGGGAGAAAGCAGGAGAAATGAAAGGAACAAAGGTGAGAGAGCAAGAAGCAAATAACAGTATATGGAGACAGAAAGAAATGATCAAAGGAGAAATGGTAGTATTGGGCAGATGGCATTAAATCTCTGACACAGCCATGCCTGCCATTAAGTCCCTGCTCCCATCTAAAATGGCTGGCACAGGAGCCTTCCTGCTCCGGGGTCCTTTGGACTCTTGAGCCCAGCGCCCGTGAGGATGATTTGATTAATGAGTTGTGGCAGGACCTCATTGCATCTTAAAGATTTAGAACTCTCCTTTCACTTCCTGCATGTGGTTATGGATCTTTTATCTGCTCTATCTTTGGAGCCTAATGAATTCCTGTTAAGTCTTTATAGCCATTGTCCCTTCTACTTAAATCTTCCCCTGATCCTATTTACCAGAGTTTACAGTTCAGAGTGTTGTGTGCTAAATTGTTTGTGTTTTTACAACCATCACTAAGTGCTGACTCTGAAAAGTGGTTAAGTTGCCAAAAGGAGAATCCATAGATAAAGAGGACACAGAACTGGATGGATATGTAGTGCCTCCTTCTTCACCTGCTCTGTCTGTGGTCCTGGGAGTACAGCTTCAGTGTACACTGAGGGGGCTTCCTAGAACCCCTGCCTCCCTATGTTTTGAAGGGTAGAGAGGTCAAGGAAATGGACGGTCAGGAGGCTGAAATTTGTCCCCACTTTGTCGTGACTAATCAGGTGAGCTTGGGCAAGTCATTAAGCTTTCTAAGCTTCTGTTTCTTCATCTGTAAATTGGGATCAGTGCACTGTCCTCTCTTATACCAAAGCTAAGAGGGGAATCCCATAAAATTGGGGAACAATTTTTTTTTTTTTTGAAAGTGGTGTGATTGCTGCAGAAGACGATACTAAGGTACTATGGATACCGAGGAACAGGAAGGCTGGAGCCACGTAAGAGATGCCTTGAATCTCTCTGTTCTTCTCAGTTCCTCACCTGTAAAGTAGGAATAAATCATGCCAGTTCTCTCTTCACAGGCAAGTGAAGTTGAGACACTGCTTTAGGTGTCTGGATTAAAAAGTGCTAAGAAACACAGAAGGACTGTGTCCCTGCTCTAACCATCCGTACCCTCCCCTATAGCACTAGCCCAGCCCTTCAATGTCTTGTCTCCAGAACTCCCCTAGCTCTGCATAGGGTCCTATCTCTGTTACAGCTAAAGAAGCCCCAAGGAAATCTCTGACTCATCACAGGGCCTCTCGCTACAAGATATTCGACATCATTTTATCACAAGGTCTAGGATCCTTAAAGAAGAACGCCTGTCATATAGGTTTGCTATTAAAACAGAGGCTTCTCAAGACAAAACAGCAGCATTTGGGAAGATGTGTCTGGTGTGCTGCCTTTACTGTGTCTCTTTTTCGTCCTTGCCTTCAGAGATGATAAGGTTTATAACTCGGATGACTTGTTAGGCATTTCAGTGACAGTGATATTTTCAGCTAGGAAGTGCACCCTGATAAAGTAAGCTGTAACATACTACTAAGATGACCCAAGTATCTTACCATGTCTGTGTATTTAGGTTCAAATTCAGGTAAAATTTCAGAAATATCAGACCCCTAATTTTAAACTTAATTAATTTTTTGCTTAATTTTGAACTGTTAACATAGTTTCTGGATTATATACAGTGCCTCCCCTCAAAAAATATCCATTGATATGGAGGAAAGGAATGAATGATTATGCTATCTAGAATGACATGCAAATGCCATAAAAAATGGTAACTCATTAAACAGTTTTTTAATGCCATGTTTTGAAAGTGAGCTTATGAAAGGAGAAAAAAGTGGGAAAAATGAGGAACAATTATTGAGTGTATATATACGTTTAGAACTGTGCTAGACATGTTATACATATTTTCATGTAGGACCAATATATTTAACCTTCACAATTACACAGGAGATCATTAATATCATGCTCATTATACATCTGAGCTGAGGCTGAGAGTGTTTACATGACTTGCCTAGAAATGAAAAAAGTAAGAGGGTATTAGATGCTTGAGTAAAGGTATATAGCAAGGAAACACTGAGAAGGATAATGGCCTGGACCCCTAGTTTACCACTCACAAAAATTATTCCAAATAAATAAAAAATGAATGTAAGACTTGAAACCATCAAACTCCAAGAAGATAACACAGGGGAAAGACTCCTTGATACTGGCCTTGGCCATATTTAGATATAATACCAGAAGCACAAGCAACAAAAACAAAAATAAATAAGTAGGATGACATCAAACTAAAAGTTTCTGCATAGCAAAAGAATAATTAACAGATGCAAAGCTAACCTACTGAATGGGAGAAAATATCTGCAAATCATATATTTGATATGGGGTTAATATCCAAAATTTACAAAGAACTCACATAACTCATAGCAAAAAAAAAAGTAATCCAAATAAAATAAAGGTGGAGGAACTGAGTAGATATTTTCCCCAAAAAGACATACAACAAAAGGCAAAAAAGAAGACATACAACAGGTACATGAAAAGGGGCTCAACATCACTAATCACCAGGAAAGCACAAACCAAAAGCACAATGAGAAATCATTTCACACCTGTTAAAATGCCTATTATCAAAAAGACAAGAGATAAATGCCGGCAGGGTATGAAAAAAGAAAAAAGGGAACCCTTGTGCTCTGTTGGCAAGAATGTAAATTGATACAGTCATTATGGAAAACAGCATGGAGGTTCCTCAGTTAATTAATAGAACTACAATTTATCCAGCAATTCCACTTCTGAGTATATATCCAAAGGAGATGAAATCACTACTCAAAGAGATATCTGCACCCCCATGCTCACTGCAGCATCATTTACAATAGCCAAGTCATGGAGACAGCCTGTTTCCATCAACAGATGAATGGAAAAAGAAAATGTGAAAAAATATATATTCACATACATGAAATATTATTCAACTATAGAAAGGAGGAAATCCTGCTATTGGGAAAACATGAATGGATTTTGCTAAGTGAAGTAAGTCAGAAAGAGAAAGACAAACACTATATGATCTCACCTATACGGACATGGAATTGAAGAAAAATTGAACTCATAGAAACAGAGAGTTGATTGGTGTTTGATAGGGGCTGAAGGGAGGGATTTTTGGATACTAGAGTCATGTGAGCACCCTCCTAGGCAGAAAAGAAGTAAGACAAAGGGAGCAACTGAAGGCATAAGAAGAGAACGTCTGACAGCTCTTTATAGAGCATACACTAGATAATTCATGGGGAGAGCTACCTTACATTTAAAATAGAATTTAACTTGCAAACATTTCATTTTCTGGAAAACACATGTTTCCTAAAGCAAGATATGCCAGCACTAAGTGGTTTGATGTCTTAGCAAGTGGCTGAAGGGCAGCATAACCAAAAATTAGGTAATATTCTCCTGTCAAGAGTCGCAATATCCTGCCAGGATCTGCCATCTAATGTGTAAGCTGGTGCTGAGTGTTTAATCTTATGTAAAAGTGTAAGTCAATAAAGAATGACTGATGGTAAGCTGACTCAAAAAAGTTTTCAGTGAGGCATTTCTATCATGCCTTGTTAGAACTGTGATTGTCAGCAAAGGAACAAAGTTGTTGAATGAAACTATTATCAACTGAACAAGAAAAATGAAAAGGTTTTATTAAAGGGACAGACTTAGAAATTTCCACTCTTCATTTTTATTTAGAGAGATAAAGAAAAAATACACATGTTCCTGTGCAAATATTGCCACTAATTTAATCACTTTAATCTTATTGTGGTAACAGAGATTATGGTCTTAAATAGTTGGGGCTCCAAGTTTTATTAATTAAACCCAAATGTTCATTTGGCATTCACTTTTAATCAGCTTCTATAAGTGAACCTGATTATCTTGAGTATTAATAATAATAATCAACTTGCTAATGATTTCTTTTCCCTCTTGAGTTAAGGATTAAGCACAACCATTTAATCATATTCATTAGCATTTTTTTCAGTGGAGAAACGAAATCAAATGCAAATGCAAGAGTTTGCATATACATACACACGTCAATAAATTTTTCTCTTCTTTTCTTCTTTTTCCATTTTTATCCAGGTTCAAAAGCCATTTATTATACCCTCCAAAATATACCAGATCCAGTGTCAGAGAATTATCAGGAGAAAGTGAAGGGGCCAGCACATCTGTATCACCAAAATTATCACTGATTATAGCAACACCTGCTGTTGGTCACTCAAGGGTCAGACACTGTTTACAAACTCTATATACACCTCAGGTAAAACTTAGGTGCGTGCTTGCTAAGCTGCTTCAGTCATGTTCGACTCTATGCAATCCTATAGACTGTAGCCTACCAGGGTCCTCTGTCCATGAGATTCTCCAGGCAAGAATACTGGAGTGGGTTGCATGCCCTCCTCCAGGGGATCTTCCCAACCCAGGGATCAAATTTGTGTCTCTGGACCAAGTCTCCTGCAGTGGCAAGCGGATTCTTTACCACTAGTGCCACCTGGGAAGGCACTCAGTATTTCCATGTGGCAGATGAAGAAACGGAGACTTAGAAAGATTGAGTAAACAGCAAATGACAACACCCGTGGCTGATTCATGTGAATGTAGGGCAAAAATCACCACAATAATGTAAAGTAATTAGCCTCCAATTAAAATAAATAATTTTTTTTTAACAGCAAATGACAGAGTTTGTCTCTCTTATTCCCAAGATGGTGCTCTTAATCACTGGACTGCCATATTCATTCATAAACATTCACATTAGGTCACAAGATCCCTGGCATAAGACCTTCAGAAAGGAAATAATCCCAGGCCAAGAGCTTCCTTGGACTAAATTCATACAAAAAAGTGGATGTCATCCTAGATGATAGATTTTATCTACAGTCGTAGATAAATGTAGTCATGTAGATAGATTTTATCTACAGTCATGCTGAGAAATGAAGTCATGTAGATAGATTTTATCTACAGTCATGCTGAGAACCATGCAGAAGGGCCAGCGGCTGGGAGAGGGTGTTGAAAGAACCAGTATTATTCTAGATGAGATGTTGAGACCACAATGGGTTGAAAGCCTAGACGGATGATCAGTCCCAGGTGAGATGGTACTGAAGCTGTGAAACCACATTGCCTCAGGTTCTGTCTTCTTACTTCATCGAGTGTCCCCTACTCCCTTTCTGTTCTCCCTTCCACTCTGGTCGTTGCCCAAATGCAGCTCTGTGCAACTGCCTGTGAAGCCCACTCACGTCCAGTCACGAACCTCAGGCCATTTATGATTTCCTAGTTCTAACACCTTGACCATGCACTAGATTTACCCCTGTTAGTTCCACTTCTGATTCCTTGGATAAGACAACTATCCATCTCACTGTTCCCTGTCTTAGTCCCTTTGGGCTGCTATAACAAAAAATACTGTTGACTGGATAGCCTAGTTCTAAAAGCTGGGAAGTTCAAGATCAAGGCTCTGCAGATTCAGTGTTTGGTGAAGGCCCACTTCCTGGTTTATAAATGTCTGACTTCTGTTTATATCTTCAAATGAAGAAGAAAAAAAAAAAAAAAGACAGGAGAGCTCTCTGGAGTTCCTTTTACAATGACACTAAACCCAATATGAGAGTTCCACCTTCAAGACATGGTCACCTTCCCAATACATGGGGTTAGAATTTCAACATATAAGGGAGAGGACACAAACATTCATCCCATAACACCCCCAAAGGATACACAGCTGTCAGATCCCAGTTTCTCCTGGGACTGAATCCCAGGGCTAGGCTTAGCAAGATAATTACACACAGTCATCTTTAGGCTGAGCCTAGCTCAAAACCAAAATCACCAAAAGCAACAGAAGATAGCAGCCAGGCTTTTCCAACTTTTTCATGGTCTTAACTAAAAGCAAAAGGGAGTTCAGTGTTGGTTTAACACCTATATTAATAAAATAAGTATTTAAAAACCACATGATCATCTCAATAGATACAGGAAAAGCATTGGACATAAACCCAACATCTTTTTACAATAAAATAATCACAACACTTATTACAAAGCAATCAAGACAGAGTAATATTGGCATAAGGATAGATATATTGATCAATGAAATAGAATGAGTCCAAAGATAAACTATCACATTTATGGTCAAATGATTTCCGACAAGCATGCCAAGACAATTCAGTGGAGAAAGAATAATCTTCTAAGACACAGGGCTGGAACAACACAAAAGTTGGACCCTTACTTTACACTATGAACAAAGATGAACACAAAATGGATCATAAACTTATCTGTAGAAGCTAAAAGTGCAAAACTCTCAAGAGAAAACATAGGAATAAATCATCATGACCTTGGATATTTATAGTTAAATATCCTAAATAAGACACCAAAAATAAAAGCAACATACATGAATAAATTGGAGTCCATCAAAGTTAAAAACTTTTGTGCATCAAATGATACCATCAAGAAAGTGAAAAGATATCCCAGAAAACAGGAGAAAATATTTGCAAGAAATATATATGACAATATATGTTTGATCTATCCAGAACACTTACAACTTACCAATAAAAAGAAAAATTATCCAATTTTTAAATCATCAAAGAATTTGAATAGCTACCCCTCCAAAGAAGATAGACAACCAATAATTACATAAAAAGGAGCTCAGCTTCAACAATCAATGGTAAATATAAACCAAGATCACAACGAGAGACCACTTACCATGCACTAGGATGCCTATAATCAGAAAGAGAGACAGTAACAAGTGTTGCTGAGGATGTGGAGAAACTGGAGCCCTTACACACTAGCGGTGGAACCGTACAATGGTGCAACCATGATGGAAAAGAGTTTGGCAATTTCTTAAAAGGTTAAAGCAAAACCACATAACCCAGCAAATCCATTACTAGGTATATACGCAAGAGAAACAAAGACTTACATCCATACAAAACTTGTACACAAATTTCATAGCAGGATTATTCATGAGAGTCAAAAAGTGGAGACAACCTAAATGTCCATCATATCATAAACAGATAAACAAAATGTGGCATACAACTTAATGTGATTTGGCAATAGAAAAGAATCAAGTGCTGACAGATGCTATGACATGGAGGAAACATGAAAACATGATGCTAAATGAAAGAGGCCAGACATACTAAAACCACATATTATGACCATTTGTGATTCCAAACCACATATGGTTTCATTTATCAGCAATGTACAGAATAAGCAAATGCACAGAAACAGAACGTAAATCAGTGCCTAGAAATGGACCCGGACAGTGTGAAGAGGGAGTGAGAACAAATATTAACTATTAAAGTATATAGTTTCTTCTTCTGGAGGTCGTTTAAAATGTTCTAAAATTAGATTGTGATAATGGTTTTTAAAAGTTTTTAATTTAAGAAAAATGCAAAAATGAGGATGGAAACCTACAAAAAGTGATTGATGATGGCATGCTAAAGTTTAGGTTTGTCCACCCGATTGAAGACTAGGAACTAGAAAGAATATGCAAAAAAGAGTCCACCAGTTTACATTTAAACCCCATATAAATTTATACAGATTCATCCTATATAATCACAGGCTTTCTGAAATTGACAGAGTAGCAAATCAACTTGGGTCCATCAGAATCTGGAAACTAATCTCATCTCTATCAATAGTTTGCTAATGGAATTTGTCCACATCACACCTGTATATCATTTCCTCATTAATAATTCATCCCTGTCTAGTGCGTCTGCACAAGTATCAAACAAATGGACATGGGGGGGGGGAGTGGAAACCTTTCCTATGTTCTGAATATCCTAGGATAAACCCATCTAAATGTGTCTGAAAAGCTGCTGAAAGCACCACCAGGGTGTACTGGCCCGGGGCAGGCTCATTCCCTCTCAAGAGCCAACCTTGCTCCTCTCTTCCCTACCCTATGTTCACTGACGTCACACTGGTAGTTTGAAGTCAGCCACAGTGGAGGTTTCAGAAGTATCCGTTTTCTTGGTTATCTTAATCTAAGATGCCTCTTCGCTTGGGCCATTTGCTTCCTGGAGCCCTTACAGCTGGGGGTCTTGTGAATTCTTGTGTTTGAGGAGCAGGACAGTCCAGTGATTAAAAGCACCTGCTTTGGAGTCTGACTGACAGAGCCTCTAGTCTTTGCTCTGCCATTTGCGACTTAATCTTTTCTGGAGAGCTGATTTACGGGCACAGCACTAGCAGCTTCCAAAGAGGCCTGTCGTTCTAATGGTATCATGGTTCACACCTGGATTTAAGGATCTCCCTAAGGGAGGGGCCATCTAGAAAACAAAATAGTGTCTATCATTTAAAACAGTCCTCCAACAGAAACTGAGTCCCAGAGAAAGAGCAACTAAAATAAGAGATGCCTGATAAAGATCTCTGAGACACACGGAGCAAGAGCCCAGGAGAACCCTGGGGCTCCCTCACTTGGGTACAGCTAGCAGGAGCTGGGGGGACTCGAGCACTCCACACAGGTGGACCCCACCCAAGCTGCATGCCCACATTTGGAACAGATGGGAAGAAAAAAGGACATGGCCCTTTGCAGACTTGTGAATTGGTTCGTTCATACACACTAGCTACTAACATGAACGACTTGTTTTAAGGGTTTATTGGCTAACTCTTATTCTCTGCATCCTCTCTTCCAGAGCCCTTAAACCCTTAGATCAAGTGATTGACTCTTTTATTTTTAATAGCAGCTCTACTGAGACATAATTCACTACCATACAATTCAGCCTTTTAAAGTGTATAATTTAATGGGCTCTAGTATATTCACATATAACCATCACCACTATTTGTTAATGCTTTTAGAACATTTTTATCACCTCAAAAGAAACCCTGTATACATTGGCAATCACTCCCCACTGCTCCCTTCCTCAGGCCCTGGCAAATACTAACATACTTCCTATCGCTATGGATTTGCCTATTCTGAACGTTCTATATAAATAGAGTAATTCAAGAAAAGACCTTTTCATATCTTGAAAGGTTCTATCACTAATGCAATGTTTTCAAGGTTCAGGCTATAGCATGTTCTTCTGTCATTCCTTTTTGTTGCCAAATGATATTCCATTTTATAGGTATACCACCTTATGTTCATCCACCCATCAGTTGATGGAGATTTGGGTTGTTTCCACTTTCTAGCTACCTTGAATAATGATGCCGTGAACATTCATGTTTAAGCTGGTGCCTAACTCTTTAGACATTTGAATCTCTCTCCTGGCTGTGCTCCTGGCACAATGAATGAACCTGTATTCTCTCAGGCTCCCCCAGGACTGCTTTCTCTACTCTGTAGTTTTTCAAACAGACTCACATTCATTCCTTGCTGGTCTCTTTGCCTTCAAACTCTTTCCAACTCTGCTGCTGCTGCTGTGGCTGCTAAGTCGCTTCAGTCGTGTCCGACTCTGTGCAACCCCATAGACGGCAGCCCACCAGGCTCCCCCGTCTCTGGGATTCTCCAGGCAAGAACACTGGAGTGGGTTGCCATTTCCTTCTCCAATGCATGAAAGTGAAAAGTGAAAGTGAAGTCACTCAATCATGTCCGATTCTTAGCGACCCCATGGACTATAGTCTACCAGGCTCCTCCGCCTATGGGATTTTCCAGGCAAGAATACTGGAGTGAGGTGCCATGGCCTTCTCCAACTCTAGGTCTCCCCATATTTTGACACCAGGTTTACTTTTCTTGGCATTGATCTTCATGGTTTCCATTCCATGCTCAAGAGCCTTGGCTAAGGGCTTGCCATTCATGGTGTGGCATCCCTAATATACCCTACCAGCTTCATTCCCTTCTATATTTTGTCCTGGCAACTGGACTGAAAGCCCCTGTCTCTTCATACCACTCATTGTGACCTTCATCCAATATCTACCTACCAGGGTCACCTTATTCATCCCTCTGCCATCTTATGCTCACCTCTTCATTCATCCAGCAAACATTATTAAATTCCTGTTAAGTGCCTAGGCACCATGCTGGGTATTGGAGACAACAGATGAACTAGTCTTAAGGAGTTCATATTCCAGATCTAATACAGCAATGGGAGGTGGGATTGGAGAGGGTGAATAACCTGTTAACAGATAATGAAGAACCAGTGTAGCAATGTAGAATGGCCTATTTGTCCCATCCCTTTAGTGCCTCATCCAAGGTTTGCAGAGTCTTGTTCCATATGAAGTTTTTGATAGAATTTTTTGGTACAGGGGTTTTATAATTGAAATTTTGGGAACTCTTTATATATATATATATATATATATATATAAAAACCCAAAAAAGGTCAAGCAAGTCCCATTTGCCCCAAGCAGTGACTGAGGCTGGAGAGAGAGTAGGAGGCACTCTTGGATTGCCCTGGACAGACACATCTGCACGCTATCAGGACTATCAAAATTGCCATGACAATGACCCTAGGCTCTTCCAAGGATAAATCCTGTAAACACTTGGCTGATTTCAGCAAGATCCAACTGTACATCCTTGAAATTTGCACGCTATTAAAGAAAGAAAGAAAAAAAAAAAGGTAGTTGGAAGGGGAAGGGAGGGAAAGGAAGAAGAGAAAGCCTGAAGTAAGGAAGAAGGCTGCTCAACCTTGGACTAATACTCAGCTCACATGTGAACAGAGCTCAGCTGACATGCTGACTTCACCTTCCTTGAAATCACTGAGGTACCTGTGCACAGTTCCAGATCAAACTCCAAGCACTTCAAGGTCTCAGAACTTTTCCTCACTATTGGCCAGACCTGTAAAGAAGGAAGGAATGTATGGAGTTTACTCCCCAAGGGTTCTTATTTATACCCTATACATAGGGCTTGGCCTCGGCTAGACTGTAATGTTGGTACATTTAGATTTCAGAGTCCTGACCTCTGCTTTATCATCTCTCCCATTCTCATCCTGGACTCTGATTCAAAGTGAAGATCAACTCTCCTAATCATAAAGATGGACACACTGAGGTCTAAAAATACAGAGATCAGATATTCACCAGGCAGGAATACTGTAGAGAAACACCTTTGTCCAAAGGAGGTTAGACTAACTGACCCCTTAATTCCATTCCAACACAAAGGTATACAATTCCAAGACTTGTCAAAAGGAACCCAGCTACTTAGAGGCAAAGCCTGGACCAGAACCCAGGTCTGCCACTGCCAATCCAGAAACTACTGGAGAATGAATGTCAGTTTATCTTTGCTAATGAGTCTACCATCAATTTGGATCTTTCAGCTCAGATCTTAAACATATGTTAAGCCTATAAACATCTTCACGATTTTTATGGGGAGAAGAGAATACTAGGGGAGGATTGAAGAAGGAACAAAATAAGACATTTAGAACTCCCTTTATGCAACTGGTATTTTCATTAGAAGCTAAGAATGCAGTCACACTTTGAAAACCAAATTCCACTTGTAAATGAAAAGCAACTGCCCTGTAAATTTATTTTACTGTGAGTTCTTGTAAAGGGGACAATCCTTTTTGCAAAGTGAATGATACTCCTGAATATGTTAATGTAGAATATTTAGATGTTTGTGGTTGGTTTTGATTATAGCTTTACCTATATCTTACACTCATTTTACAGATTAAAAAACAAGCTCCAAAAGGGAGTCCTGTCTCATCCAAGAATAGTCCGGGACAAACCCAGCTATTTTTTTAGTTTCGGCTCTCAAATTCCTTCCCCATTCACTCAACCTCATGGCCTGGATCTCTACAGAACTTCATCTGATCTCTTCATCTTGCCTACATCAGTGTCCAGAGCTGCAAGTTGGCCACAACTTGATATTTTTTTTTAATATTTTTGAAAAATATTTATTTATCTGGCTTTAATATTTTCTATTTAATTGCACCACGTGGTTTGTAGGCAGCATGTGGGATCCTAGTTCCCCAACCATGGATCAAACCTGTGTCCCCTGCATTGCAAGGTGGATTCTTAACCACTGGACCATCAGGGAAGTCCCAACTTTAAGTTTTTTAAGCAAGGCTTTCAAACAACCTTGTGCTGGGTACAGGCATGGAAGAAAAGACTCATCTCCCTGACATACAAAGCCACTTTGAGTTTCCCTAATCCCCAAGCAATTCCCTGCCTGCTGGCTCTTACTGATTAAAGAAACATAAGCTTCTCTGACATTGACCAGGACAAGTGCTATGTATTTGGGAAGACGGGAGAAAAGGACAGCAGAAACATCTTTAAGTGCATTAGCAGCCTGCTTGATTTCTGCAGGCTGTTCTCGTCGGCCTGACACCCATCTCCAGAGGAGGACACTTGAGACCACAGGCTTGCAACACATGGGTTCCCTGGGAAATGGTGAGCTGCAGAAACAAATCATTCTTTTTCCTAGAACAAGCAATCCTGCAAATTCACCCTTACTGGAACAAAGAGCATTATTTTTTTTTTCTTCCCTCTGACTTTCCTTTAATGTTACAGCCAGTGAATTCATAGTGCTTATTGATCAGGCCACTCACTCACCAGTTAAGCAAAGTGTCTGTTTTAGTTGCTCAGTTATGTCCGACTCTTCACAACCCCATGGACTATAGCCCACCAGGCTCCTCTGTCCATGGGGTTTTACAGGCAAGACTACTGGAGTGGGTTGCCATTCTCTTCTCCAGAGGATCTTCCTGACTTAGGGATAAGTGGTAGACCCTAAACTGTCAGAAGCCAATAATTATCTTTTTAAGGATATATAACTTACCCCCAACTATTTAAGTATTTTCTCTCCAACAGAAGCAAAGCCCTATATGTCTTTGCTTTACCCACAGAGTCTTGCTAATGTTTAGGAGAGACTTGGCACTGACTACACTCATAAATCTATGGATAAGAAATTTTTAAGGATTAGAGTCATTATGAATCTCAATCTACAAACTGAGACATACAAAAAACTGATATCTTCATTTTCATTAAATCAAATTAATTTCTTTTTTGAATTCACATCCTCCTAAATTTGCAAAAATTTCAACCTCAGATGTTGCTGGAATCTCATCATCCTCAGGCTCCTCAGAATCCAGAAGGCTTCCACGGTGCTCAGCAAAGCAAGAGAAGGGACTCAATTACCCTGTCCATCATGGTCATTGCTAACATCCTCATTGTGTCCTGCAGTAAAGTCTTTAAGTCTGGTATCTCTCTGCTTCATGCCCAGCCAGAAGAAAAGCAATTTTTTTTTTTTACCACTGTGAACAAAGAAGCCTAAGGTTAGTCTCCCTAGATTCATCATTCATCCCTCCCAAAATCTTGCCACAGCTTTGGGTCAAAAGTCCTCACATTGATGAGCCCAAGCCTTGCCAAGCTTTCTCCCTGCCATTTACCAGTCCTGATGCTTATTAAAGTCTGAAAGAACTCACTCTCCCACTCCTCTTATTGTTCCTAATGGCAACCATTAGAGTCTTCAGTGAAGTCATCAAGGTGGTCATGGAAGAATCTTACTCAGACCACAATTAGGAGGTCAACCTGCCTGCGGAAAGGAGGGAGCAGCGGTCCTTTCTTCTTTGAGACAGTGCAGCAAAGAGCAGAAAAGATCACGAGTGGAAAGGAGACTTTGTATACGATTAGGTTCTTTGCTTGTAAGCAACTGAAACTGACTCTGAAAAAATATAGACAAAATAATAATAATAAGGACTGAAGGAAGATCTGAACCAACAGTCCTCAAGAAGGACAGGAAAAGAGCAGTTCCAAGAATTTCAGCCAGGATCTCACAGATGAAAGAAGAATGACTCAGCTCCGGCCGCCTCTGTGAGTCTTTCCACTGCCGACTGAACTCCCAGGAGAGAGTCGGATGGGCCTAACCCAGGTCATGCGCTTGCCACTCCTTGGGTAAGGGAGTCAGGGGCCAAGGAGTACTTAGATCAATAGGTTAACCAAACACATCGAAGAGGGGACAGAGAGTTCCCGTAACAGAAAAGCAGAGTGCTGCAACCAAATGAAGGGAGACTGGACGGACAAAATGACTAGTGCCTCTCACAGACAGAAGAGTCTTCCCAAGTAACAGGCTACCAGGGGATAAGCACTGTGTGTGGAAGAGAAGAAAACATGCTCACAGGAATGCCACAACTCTCATATAACCTTGGAACATTTGCAGATGTGAAAACCAAGAGCTTATGAAAAAGAATATCAGCATTAATGTAAGAACATGATCAACCCCAGAGCAACTGTGTGGAAAAGAACAGGCCACATCCTATAGGGTCAGGGGATCTGAAAATGCCTGCAGAAGAAAACCACAAAGCACACTAAAAAGAGAAACATTTTCTTAGGGATAAAGATAAAGAAGCTACTTAAGATTTATTCAAGAATCTTACTCCAAAAGCATGTGTCAGTGTTGTATAAAAGTATGCTTAAGCTAACTGTGTGACTCTATGGGGTCACACAGAGTCGGACAGACTGAAGCGACTTAGCAGCAGCAGCAGCAGTTCTCATAATTACATGTGAGTTCAATCATCATCAACTAATTTCTTTACGGACTTCACAAAGTTTCTTCTTAAAGAAGTCATCCTGTAATCATTAAATATTGGTATCATGACTGGATATGACTGCAGGGAAGATTCTGAGGGCAAAGCGGGCAAAACCAGGTAACCACTGCCATGTGGAAATGGTGTCTCAAGACATTTCTCTGCGTGTGCCCTGCACAGCCATGAAGCCTGACATGTGGAACTTTTTCTTTTTTTTTTTTTTAAAAAGCAACATCAGGGC
Organism: Aepyceros melampus; assembly: GCA_006408695.1. Taxonomy (NCBI): domain Eukaryota; kingdom Metazoa; phylum Chordata; class Mammalia; order Artiodactyla; family Bovidae; genus Aepyceros; species Aepyceros melampus. The sequence goes on along the minus strand of SJXQ01007206.1, from coordinate 82,606 downwards.
AACATTTCTCAAATTGGTATTCTATAATTAGCTCTTTAAGATCTTCTTGAGGAGGGAAAAAGAAAATAGGGTTCAATGAATTAAAAGAAGCAGAGACTAGACCAGAGACTGGAGGGTTAATAGTTCACTGGTCACATATTGAGAATCGTGACAAGGAAAGTGCTATGAAAGTAAAACAAAACAAAAAAAAAGAAAATAATAAAGTATAGAACAGCTAAGTGCGGTATCCCATATAGGAAGTAAAATCGTCAGAGAGGTATCTAAGGGTGACCTGAGAGCCTAGAGGTCATACCCCCTTTGTTTTCAACCATGAGTTTATCTCTTTTTTTCAGGAATAAAGAGTTCAGCAACAACATGGATAAATTTCAAAATAATCAACGCTGAATGACAGAAATCAGACCAAAAAAAAAAAAAAACAGCATAAGTTGTATGCTTCCATTTATACAAACTTCTAGCATTGGCAAACCAATCTGCAGTAATGGAAAGTAAATGGTGGTTGATGGAGGATGGGGTTAGTGGGATAGGTGGCAAGAGAAGGACTGAGTTGCAAAAGGATGGGGATGTTCATTCTGTTGTGATAGCTTCCCATGTGCTGATGTCAAAACTCACCAAATTGCACACTTTAAATATGTACATGTTACTGTGTATCAATTATATCTTGATAAGGCTGTTTAAAAGCTCCATGTCATTCATGAAGCTTAATCTGTAGCCCAGTTTCTCAGTTTCAGCATTAATGACATTTTGGGCCAGCTAGGTCTTTATAGGAGGGGCTGTCCTGTGCATTGTAGGATGTTCAGCGGCATCCCTGGCCTCTATCCACTACATCCCAGTAGCACCGTGTGATATTATGATTTATCATAAGAAATAAACATTTGATCTTCATCCACTCTTGTTGTCACTTATCTCCTAAAATCCTGAGAATTTCGTAAGCAATGAGAGTGGCCAGAATATCTATTGTTAGGTTAATAAAGTGACTTCTGCAAAGCACCCAGGTAACCTAAGGATGGGGGCTGGTTACCAGGGGACCCAACCATGGGATTAGAGGGTTGGAACTTTCAGTCCTCGCCTTCACCTCTGGGGAAAGAAGAGAAGCTGGAGGTTGAATCAGTCGCTAAAGACCAATGATTTCACCACCTATGCAATGAAGGCTCCATTAAAACCTAAAGGGTGGGTTTGGAAAGCTTCCAGGTTAGGGAACTTGAATACTTCCAACCACCACCTTGTGCGCATGTTCAGTCACTCAGTCATGTCTGACTCTTTACCCGTGGACTGTCTCCTGTCATGTTCTTTTGTCCATGGGATTATCCCGACAAGAATACTGGAGTGGGCTGCCATAAACTGCACGAGGACATAAGCCCCTTTGTTGACCCTATGAATCTCTTCATCTGACTGTTGATGAGTATCCTTTAATATCCTTTATGATAAACTGATAACCCCAGTGAGTATACAGGTTTCCTGAGCTCTGTGAGCCACTACAGCAAATTAATCAAACCTAAAGAAGGAGTTGTGGGAACTCTGATTTATAGTCAGTTGGTCAGAAGCACAGGTAACAACCTGGGCCTGAAATTGGCATCTGAAGTGGAGGGGAGTCTTGTAGGACTGAGTCTGTAACCTTTGGAATCTGATACCACCTCTGGGTAGATAGTGTCAGAGTTGAGTTGAATGGTAGGACACTCAGCCAGTGTCAGACAGTGGCTTAATGTGGGAGAAAACAGCATAGAAGTTGGAATTGGTGATGAGAACCATTAACCACTCCACCAATAATAATGACCAAAAATGACATCAGATGACAAATGTCCTCTCATGGGAAGGGGTGGAAAGGAAGAGAATCACCTAGAGGTGACAGCCATATGTCTAGAGGGATTTAGCAAGTTACAAAAGAAGTAAAGGAAGGGACTAACCTGAGTCGAGTCTGTGTGGACCAGGAAATCCATTCAGCCCTAATATCAGTGCTGTGGATTGAACAGAGCTTCAAGCTGCTAGCAGGAGCAGAAGGCTGGCTGGAGGGCTATAAGGCCCCTGAGAGAAATGTCAGAAAGTGTCAAAGTCAGCTGCTATAGGAGCAGAGAAGGTTTAAACAATAGCAAAGAAAGATTCGAGGGGAAAGTAAGAAATATTTAAATAATATCCTGAATTTGTTTATACTTTCCAGAGTACTATTACTCATCTTACTGGGTCCTTACAAAGTCCATGCAAGGAGGAAAGCAGTGAATATTGTTCTTGTTTTTCAGAGGCAGAAACTAAGACCTAGAAAGAGCATCCATCAGCTTCTGAGTTCCTAGGTCTCTGAGCATAGCCTTAGCAAAGGAAAGTTAGATAACCTCTCGCCTAATTAGAGCTTCCAGATAAGAATTCTAAAGGTCTATGAGGCTATGATTAAGGGTTCTCAACCTCTGATGGCATCCAACAAGAAACAAGCTGTAACTTGCAGGTAAGACATTCAGATTAGGAAGTTTAGCTTATGGAAGCATTTCTGGGGTGAGTCTTGCCAGACAAAGAATGTATGATTGAGCGATATTGAAGAACATGCTCTCCGGTGTATAAAAATAGAGACAACTTCCTTCACTGGAATGATTTCAAGTTGCTGATAGAAGGCAGGGGGATTAATTTGAAGCAGTTAGAGGAGGGGAGAGAACTTAAAGAGTGATAGACCAAAGGTCATTTGAACTGGGTTATAGATTCAACCTCAGTACATTCAGGAATGGGTTAGATTTCAGAGAATCTAGTCTCTCCCTTTGCATACTTTTCCCTTCACAAATATTGAAACATTTCCTTTAGAAAAGCATAAACATTTATGTGTAGTGTGAAGGTTTCAAAGCCTCTTCTGCCGCAAAGGAAAATATTCCTCCCTCCTCCTCACCTCCCAAAAAGAACTGCAGACCTGTGTGGGAGATTGAGAAACACTCGGGAAAGAGGCCTTCAGATATCACATAGGTGACACCACGGGGTCCACCCTTCCCCAGCCCCAAGAAACCTCACTGCAGGCTAACCATTGCAAGAAGATCCACAGAGACTCAGTCACATCAGCTTTCTAATTGCAACCTAGCTAGTTACCAGAATTTAATGTACATTTATGATGTGATAATATTTTGATGACCATGTTTATATTTTTAAAGTGCCTTTCTTCTAGGTGAGCTTTAAAGAATGTTCCACAGTGGCTCTTTAACTTTTTAATTATAAGTTAACAACTTAATAGTGAAATATAAACAGAAACCTCAAAAAGAAAAACCCACCCAGCAAAAGAAACAATCAATAAAGTGAAAAGACAACTTACAAAATGGGAAAAAAATTTTTTTTTACATATATGGTTTATATATGTAAACCATATATCTGAAAAGGGGTTAATATCCAAAATAAATATAAAGAACTTAGTAGCAAAAAAAAAAAAAAAAAACCACACACACACACAATTAAAAATGGGCAAACAACTTAAATAGATATGCTTCCAAAGAAGATATACAAATGGCCAACTGGTATATAAAAAGATATTTAACATCATATCACTAAGGAAATGCAAATTAACTCCATACTGAGGTATCACTCCACGCTTATTAGAACTGCCGTCATCAAAAAGCCAAGATAACAAATGCTGGCAAGCATGTAGAGAAAAGGGAAATCTTTTGCATGGTCGATGGGATGTAAACTGGCACAGCTACTGTGGAGAACAGTACAGAGGAGTCTCAAAAAATTAAAAATAGACCTACCATCTGATCTCAGCTTCCCTGGTGCCTCAGACAGTAAAGAATTGGCCTGCAATGCAGGAGACCCCAGTTCAATTCCTGAGTGGGGAAGATCCCATGGAGAAGGGATAGGCTCCCCACTCCAGTATTCATGGGCTTCCCTGGTTATACTGAGGTATCACTCCACGCTTATTAGAACTGCCGTCATCAAAAAGCCAAGATAACAAATGCTGGCAAGCATGTAGAGAAAAGGGAAATCTTTTGCATGGTCGATGGGATGTAAACTGGCACAGCTACTGTGGAGAACAGTACAGAGGAGTCTCAAAAAATTAAAAATAGACCTACCATCTGATCTCAGCTTCCCTGGTGCCTCAGACAGTAAAGAATTGGCCTGCAATGCAGGAGACCCCAGTTCAATTCCTGAGTGGGGAAGATCCCATGGAGAAGGGATAGGCTCCCCACTCCAGTATTCATGGGCTTCCCTGGTGGCTCAGACGGTAAAGAATCTGCCTGCAATGTGGAAAACCTGGGTTTAATCCTGGGCTGGGAAGATCCCCTGGAGGAAGTCTTGGCAACCCACTCCAGTATTCTTGCCTGGAGAATCCCCATGGACAGAGGTGCCTTGCAGGCTACAGTCTATATGGTCGCAAAGAGTTGGACACGGCTGAATGACTAAGCACAGCCTATGATCCAGCAATTCTACTTCTGGGAGTATAACCCAATGAAATGAAAACACTAACTTAAAAAAGATATCTAGACGCCCATGTTCACAGCAATATTATTTACAATAGCCAAGACATGAAAGCAACCTAAGTGTCCATCAATGGATGAATGGATAAAGAAATGTGATACACACACACACACACACACACACACATATATACATACATACTCATATGATGGTGGTTTAGTCGCTAAGTCCTGTTCAACTCTTGTGACTCCATGGACTGTAACCTGCCAGGCTCCTCATTCAATCCCTAAACCAGGGACTGAACCTGGGTCTCCTGCATTGCAGGTGGATACTTTACCAACTGACCTACCTAGGAAGCCCATATATATATCTCACATTTATATATTTATATTTATTATATATGTACAAAATAGAAAATTATTCAGCCATAGGAAAACAAGGAAATCCTGCCATTTCCACAACATGGATGAAACTTAAGGGCATTATACTAAGTGAAATAAGTCATACAGAGAAAGACATACTGTATGATCTCATCCATATGTGGAAACAAACAAACAGAAAAACCCACCAAACTCAGAAAAAGAGATCAGATTTATAGTTGCCGGAAGAGCAGGTGGAAGGCAGCTGGGTGGTGGAGGGCAGCTTGGAGAAAAGTGGTCAAAAGGTACAAACTTCCAGTTCTAAGATAAATAAGCACCAGGGAAGTAATGTACAACCTGATGCCTGGTGATACACAGGAAAGTAATTACGAGAGTAAATCTTAAGAGTGCTCATCATAAGGAAAAAAATACTTTTTCTCTTTTTTATGCTTTTTCTTTGTATTGTATCTACATGAGATAATGGATGCTAACTAAATCTATTGTGGCAATCATTTCATGATGAACGGAAGTCAAATCATTTAGCTGTACACCTCAAACTTATACAATTGTATATGTCAATAAAACTGGGGAAAGGAGAAGCAAAAAGGAAAATCTCAGCCTTCTTTACCATAAAATCTAAACTAGTATCAAGATATAATGATCCCTCCTTGCTTTAATATTGTACAGACATAATTTTTCATAGTTGCTATCAATGTGCTCATATTATTTTAAGATTTTATTTACTTAATATCACAGAATCTAGATTTTTTCATGTCCCTACTTCATTTACATATTTTAAAAAATTAATGTGATATCAGTTTGTTAGCATACCAGATTATTTAAACAAATCACCATAGTTTGGTCACTCACGCTATTGTTCACTGAAAGAGAAAAGTCTTCATTTTTTTTTTTTTAAGAATCCATATGAGTAGCATTTATTCCCTAAAAGATGTCTACTACGATTCAGTTTATGGGTCAAACATTAAATGAGAAAAGTCTTAATAGGAATGTGATACTTATCTCCCGATATTTTGCTCATTCATTCATTCGTGGAGCAAGATGAAGCAGAATGATGAAAGGATCTTGAGCCCTTGGCAGCCTCTTACTGCTGTCTGTCATCTTTGCTCTGAACTGCCTATCACATAAATCCCTACTTCCAAAACCACAGTAGTCAAGTTTCTGCCTCTTGTAGCTAGAAGCAAGCCTAACTGATAGACCGGTGAAACATTTCTTTATGTCTGCACCGCCCTTCCTCCTTTGCTCCCACCTCTCTGCTTTCCGAATAAGCCCTGTTCATCCATTCTTGATCCTATCCCCTGACCCCTGCTTCCTCTTAGATCCTGTTCATAATGTCTTTTCTTATCTGCACCCTCTATCTCTCCATCCATTCCAGCGCTTTATATCTACTAATGAACCTGTTAGGAGCTCCTTTCCCTCTACCTAGCTCACCCCCGGGGTTAACTCTCTCTTCCTCGCCTCCCCTTCACCACCAGACTTCTTGACAGACTTGTCTACACCTACTCACTCCTCAGTCTTGTTCAAGCTGGCTTTCACCCCCACAGCTGTAGAACCAGCAGTAAGCTCACCCACCAGCGACTTCCTAGTCAGCACATCACACGGCCTTTTCTCAGTCTCCATCCTTCTCCAGCTTTCTGAATGTGACACTTCTAATCATCTTTACCTCCTTCTTTTAAACTTTTTTTCAAATAGAAATACATTAAGTTTGGGGGGAAATTAGTTCAAATGATTGAGAAAGTGAATATAGAACTACACCGACCTATTTCCTTTCCTTTTCTAGATGCCACTAAAATATAATAAGAACTTTTTAAAAACACAGCGCCCTACTCCCCTCAAAAAGGAATCATCCAAAGGATAGAGAGAATGAGAAAAGAAATAATTTGTGGCAGCCATGAGACTGCTCAGGCTTCCATTTATGGGAGTGTAATTGACTAAGGGCCCCTGCTGCTGGGCTCTGAAAGTCACCTGCAACCCATAGTTGAGTTTGGGCCGATGTCATGCTTCCCTGGGGCTGCTCCCTACTGATGACTGAGTATGGCAAGGAACTAAGGCAAAACCATTCCCAGCAGACACCAGACTCTTCCAAATGCCAACTTTGGCTCAAGGACTCCTGCCTGCCTTGCTGAACACCCTTGCATTGCACCACAGTCTGGGGTGCTCCAACCAGCCTTATTCCCTCCTCTCCTTCATTCTCATCTCAGTTACATGCTCTCTTGGCCTTTTCTGACTCCCTCCCCATATTCTCTCAAAAAGGCAGTTCTCTAATAAAACCCTTACACACTTCATATCACCTTGAAATCTGCCTCTTGGGAGACAAGACTATTGCATAACTGCAAGTGAAAGATTTCAGAAAATATTTGGAAGATAACAAGCTGATGGAGGAGCAGGAGCTAATGTAAGCCGTGTGACCCATAAGCACAGTGGAACGGAAAGTTGATAGGCATTGAGCCAATTCCACCAGCAGATCCAGAAACAATTGGGACTTGGAGATGCAACTTATTGCAGAAGGCGGGGAGCGGGGTGCAATGTGGGGGTAAAAACAGCTTCATCCCATAAAAATCTGAATCCAGAGACATCAGGCCACCATCTCCTCTCCCAGATCCTGCCCACCCTCCACAAGCTAAGCCGGGCCTAAACTCCTGGTCCGCAGCAAGTGTGCAATAACAAATACATGTTGTTTTAAGCTGCTTAGTTTGTGGTAATTCGTTACACAACAATAGATAATTAAAGCACACAGAAAATATAAAACAAAACACACAGCAATTATTTAGAAAGGAAGCAAATGCAAAGGCTGTGGATGGGGGAGGAATATGAGGAAGTATTATATATTTTAATATTAGTGTTTAAAGCCATTTGAATAATGTTAGCTGGAACATTACTTTGATGTAATCTTTTAAAGTAAAAACTTAAATGCATTAAAGGACCATTGAAGTAGGGGTTAATACCTGAGATGGTCTGACAATGGAACAGCCAGTCACAGCAGGGCCTGGGGGAAGATGAAAGTCAGGAGCAGAGCTAGATGCTAATATAAAGTGAGGAGGCTTGGAGGTAGCACTCTAAGCTTGATAAAGAGGCAAGAGTTGGAGATTCTTTTAAAAACTAGGAATAAAACTACCATATGACCCAGCAATCCCACTCCTAGGCACATACTCTGAGGAAACCAAAATTGAAAGAGACACATGTATCCCATTGTTCATTGCAGCACTATTTACAATAGCTAGGATATGGAAGCCACCTAGATGTCCATTGACAGATGAATGGATAAAGAAGTTGTGGTACATATACACAATGGAATATTACTCAGCCAGAAAAGGAACGCACTTGAGTCAGTTCTAATGAAGTGGATGAACCTAGAACCTATTATACTGAGTGAAGCGAGTCAGAAAGAGAAAGATAAATATCATATTCTAATGCATATATAGGGAATCTAGAAAAATGGTACTGAAGAATTTATTTATAGGGCAATAATGGAGAAACAGACATAGAAAATAGACTTATGGACATGGGGAGAGGGGAGGAGAGGGTGAGATGTATGGAAGGAGTAACGTGGAAACTTACATTACCATATGTAAAATAGATAGCCAGTGGGAATTTGCTTTATGGCTCAGGAAACTCAAACAGGGGCTCTGTATTAACGTAGAGGGGTGGGATGGGGAGGGAGATGGGAGGGAGGTTCAAAAGGGGGGAGATATATGTATACTTATGGCTGATTCATGTTAAGGTTTGACAGAAAACAGCAAAATTCTGTAAAGCAATTATCCTTCAATAAAAAACAAATACATTAAAAAAAAAAAAAAAAAAGACGCAAGAGTTGGCAGGAAGAGTTGGACACCAAACCAATAATGAAGCTAATGAGAGGGGAAGGTAGGATGTTTACAGAGCTATCTTGGCCATGAGAGAACCATATAACACCAAGCAGTATCTGTACTTTGCTTTATGGATTACCAGTTATACAGTACATGATGTATTGAGCAGACTTACAGGTGTAGGATTGGGACAGAAAATAACAATTGCTTTTCTCCTCAAAGGAACAGGAATACATTACTGGATTTACAATTCAAACATGACTTTGTAATCTGACTTTTTAACACATTCAACTTTCCTATGTCCCTCAAATTATTTTGTGACTGCACATTAACATTGCTTAAATGAATTATCATTTCTTTAAATCACTGTAATATTGCTGAATATTCAGGTTATTTCAAATGCTAATGTAGAATTGACCATACTGCACATCTCCATTCTTATGGCATTTTTAGTCTATTCAATTATTTCCCTGGAAAATTCTCAATTCTAGGATCACTGGATTGAGGAACATATACATATGCCTAGATCGATATGCAGATGACACCACCCTTATGGCAGAAAGTGAATAACTAAAGAGCCTCTTGATGAAAGTGAAAGAGGAAAGTCAAAAAGTTGGTTTAAAGCTCAACATTCAGAAAACTAAGATCATGGCATCTGGTCCCATCACTTCATGGCAAATAGATGAGGAAAGAGTGGAAACAGTGGAAACAGTGCCAGACTTTATTTTTCTGGGATCCAAAATCATTGCAGATGGTGAATGCAACCATGAAATTAAAAGACACTTACTCCTTGGAAGGAAAGTTATGACCAACCTAGACAGCATATTAAAAAAGCAGAGACATCACTTTGTCAACAAAGGTCCATCTAGTCACGGCTATGGTTTTTCCAGTAGTCATGTATGGATGTGAGAGTAAAAAGAAAGCTGAGAGCCGAAGAATTGATGCTTTTGAACTGTGGTGTTGGAGAAGACTCTTGAGAGTCCCTTGGACTGCAAGGAGATCCAAATTCAACCAGTCCATCCTAAAGGAAATCAGTCCCGAATATTCATTGGAAGGACTGATGTTGAAGCTGAAATTCCATACTTTGGCCACCTGATGTAAAGAACTGACTCATTTGAAAAGACCCTGATGCTGGGAAATATTGAGGGCAGGAGGAGAAGGGGACAACAGAGGATGAGATGGTTGGATGGCATCACCAACTCAATGGACATGGGTTTGGGTGAACTCCGGGAGTTGGTGATGGACAGGGAGGCCTGGTGTGCTGCAGTTCATGGGGTCGCAAAAAGTCAGACACAACCGAGCAACTGAACTGAACTGAACTGAGATGAGAATTACCATGTTGCTTTCCAAAAGGCTTAAACCATTTTAAATGCAGGAGTATATTTGTTTTACAGTTATTTCTCCACCATTTGGTGTTTCCTTTAACTGACCTTTCTCTTGACTAGTTTAGCAGAAATAAAGTCATGCACAGGATTTTCTTTAGTTTTTGGTATCTTTAAATTCAAGGTAGAAAGCCTCTCCCTTTATGTTTGTCTATAATCTGTCTCAGTCCCTGTATGGATCGCCTGTTCGCTGCGCCTGCATGGATCATCTGTTCTCTGCTGCAGAGCTGGCTCCAAGAGTGCCTTTGATTCCTCCTCCTTCCCGGTAGGGATCCCACCATGCTATCCTGAGCCCACGGCTTTTTTCTTCCAGCAATCTCTCCCAGGGTTTCATTAATCACTCTGGAGCAATGTTTCTCAGAGAGTAGAACAAGGTCCCTTCTCCCAAAAAAGTCACTTGAGACACCTTCAAGCGCACATTTCCTAGCCTGATGCCAAACGCACAGAAGCAGAAGCTCCCTGAATCTGCCTTTTAAGCAACTTCTCAAAAGTGATTCTGAGACTGACAACCACTGAGGTAGGACACCCGAATTTCTCTCTCCCATTTCAGTGTTTTCCTCGCTCTGCCCCAGTGCAGTTCAGTGGCCTCCTGGGTCTCTCCAGCCTGATGTGGCCTCAGACTCTGCACATCCTAATAACACTGCTCGTCTGCAGCCTGGCTCTTCTCTCACAGGCACCCTCCGCAGATCGGCTCCCACTGTATTCCCTTTTGATGAAAAAGAACCACCACTCTCCAGTCTTGGGCCCCACGTGCACAGTTCAAAACTGACGGCCTTTTCCAAACTATTCTTTGAAGGCGATTCCTCTTTGGATAAAGGCCTGGTGGACCCTAGGGTAATGACTGGCCTTTCTGTTTGTCTGCATGCCACATCATGTTCAGAAAGCATAACTCAATGTGACAGATAGCAGCAGCAGGCAGACAGATGGGGTGGCTCTCTGTGCATCTCTAAGAGAGCCGCACCCTAGGAAGCGCTCTCTCAGTGGGCCTGCCAGCCCATCACGATGCCCACCCAGGACAGGATGCGAGCAGAGCGGTGAGAGAAGAGGGCCACCTCCTCCACACAGAGCAGCTGGGAGCAAAACAGAGGTTTTCTTCACCCTCCAGCCCTGATCTCTGTGTTTTAAGTGCATCTGAAGGCAGATCAGAGTCCGGGTTCTTGACACAGCTCTGATGGGAAGAAGCTTTCTGAGAACTCTTCCCTCTCTGCTAGCGAAGTGCATCTACCGCCTACACTCTCCATAAAAGAGTAGTCTTGAAAATTAATAATTCAGGTGAAGATACAATCAAATCAATGTGCTCTCACCCTGTGCTGGGTTTTCATTTTTAAAAGGGGCCTGGGGAAGGTGATGCTTAACCTAAAATAAGACATTGATATCAGTGGGATTTCTAGACCTTGAGTATCCACATCAAAGGGAGAAGAGGGATCCAGGCAATCTTGCCTTTCGCCACCAAAGCCACACGTTAGTGGGCTCTATCCATTCTAATGTCAGCTCTGGCTTCTAGTTCAGTGAAGGGATTCTTTGCCATGAAAGTCAGGTGCCTGAACATTTGTGAATAAATCAGTTTTCTCAACCTGTTTTCCCAAATCTACATTCTCAAAACATGTTCCACAGTCACTGGGCTATATACTATGACCCTCTTGGAGATTTAGAACACATGTTAAAAGTTCTGAGAAACTGTCTAGTAAAGAACCTTATTTAACTTTTTAATCTGATTTTTACCAAATTTCTTGAACTTTGAACATTTCCCCTAAATATTTCCAAGGAGCATTGCAGGCAACCAGTATCCTATAGTACAAAATTTGATTACTTCTACATCTGTTTTTAAAAAATCAAATCCTGTTTCCTTGTGGATTTATTTCATCATCTCAGAAAGTTTTCTCTCCTTCCTTATATAGACTCCAGCTAATATTTAAGATTGAAATTTAATTTCTAAACCAAGGTCACAATTTGCTAGGAGGCAGTGCCTAAAATGCAAAGAATGTTTTGTGAATTCTTTAGCCAAATGCAGCTTCTCTAGAAATAATAATGTGGTTCTATGTCACTATCTCTTTGTTCACTCATTCATCATTCATTCATTTGTTCACTTACTTGCTCACTCCACTCATTTATTCCCAGAAGCACTGTGATAAGTTCTGCCAGTGTAAAGGGGGAAAATTCACTGGTGTTTGTGATGAGTCCTACGACAGATATAAAAAGAGAAAAGTCCTATTTCTTTCCCAACTGAGAAAGGGTGGTGGAAGCATGCAGTTCAAATAAAGGTCATGGCAAGGCTGACAGTGGAGATTAGGAATTTTGACTGCAAATGAGAAAGATGCTATTTCAATTAGCTTTTAAGCAAAAGAGGGGATGTGTTCGCTTATTACATTGGCAAGTCCAAGGGAGGTACTAGCCTCAGGTCCGCTTGCCCCATCTGTCTTTCGTCTCTGTTTTTCTCTCTGTAGCTTGAGTCACGGCTAGAAAAGACAGGCTTTTGCCAAGAGACAAGAAAAATAGCAGTTCTCAATTTATTCAGTCTTCCAGCAACATAATCATAAAAGCAAGGCCCCTTCTCTTGCTCTCTCTCGCTCTCTCTCTCTGTCTGTTAGCTCTGGAGAAGGATTCTCATGTCCCAGATCAGCCTTCACCCTCTATTTCCAGATTCATCACTAGGACCAGGGCCCAGGTGCTCATCAGCCTGTAGTTCTGAGTTCATCTCAAGGCCCACAGGAACCCTAGGGCCACCCTGGAGGTGGCACACAGCTGACCACATCTCTGTTTTCAACCACACAGGCAGTGATGAAATTTCTGAGCAAGCAACAAAGAGGTTGCACAAAGCTTCAGAGTGTAACTTTCAGGGGTCACCTTTTAAAATTTTCATTGTTTTGATTTTCGTCTCAAGTAGCAAGGGTGGACAACTCACAGACATCATTCTATATTTTTTCTTCTCTTACACATTTTTTTTTCCTTCCTCTGCCCTTACATTTACCCTTCTTCTGAGGAAAAGGTCAACACCACTGCCTTTAAGAGGAAGTACAAGTTATGGTACTAATGGGTATGTGTTCAAAAGTCACAAAATCTTGCCTATTCTACCTGAGGTGTTTTGGGTTTTTTTGTGGTTTTTTTTTTTTTTTTTTTTTTGCTGATTTCTTCCAACTCCGATGTCTTAGTATGACATTAAGTGCTGTTGAGTTAATCTAGTAAGACATGGAGAAAAACAGGATCCATGATCTTCTAAAATTGCTCACGTCCACCAAAAAGAAAACACTTAAACCGATTGCTACTTAAAAGGAAAAAATCTTCAGCATTACAACCAATTGAGCAGATTTGCGCACATGCACTCACACACAGACAATACTACTTGCATGCATGCTATACCAGGTTTCTTTAACAATGCATCACAATTCTTAGGCTTCACTCAGAGTTCTTAGTAAAGATTCTTGAACTTTGTCTTCTCTAGCAATTCTAGAATTTCCATTTTGGAGTTTCATGAATTGTGCTGTGGGGACTCCATGCATCAAAATTACAAAAGGTGCTTGTTAAAATGCAGACTCCAGGCCCCAGTCTATAGACTTCTATATCTTTTTAGATAGTGTACCAGAGACCTTTGTTTTTAAAACTTCCCAAATGTACTTCTGCAACCCCACATTATGAGAAGCTCTGTTATAGAATTCTGGAGAGCTTTACTAGGATTTCTGAGTTGTAGTGTCAGATATTTTTATATCTCTAAGGTAGAATTAAAATTCTTATGAATTTCATGAACTTTAGTTTGTCAGCAAAATTTAATTAGCAATCCTTGTGGGTCAGCTCTTTTGAAGTTCTGTGACAAAAGTAACTATGAGCAGAGTTATATGACATAGAAGTCCTTCAGATTTAAAAATATTCACTCTAAATAGGTCACATATTAATGAGCAGGATAGGTAAATTCCATTGTAACAAACTTTCACGATTACAGCAAACAATTCCACAAGATTTTGTTATAATAGGTACATTGCAAGAACTAATGAGATGATTAAGATTCAACTGAAATTAATCAGAGATAGAAACATTCTATGAAGACTTGTTATAGTTGTGAGTTTTCTTCCAAATAAACAATTGCACCTCTTCACAAACAGGATTGTATTTCCAATCCAAGACAAGGAATAAGAAGTCAATGTACACAGTCCAACTGCTTCCACCAGCAATACATAAGTGCTAACCACAGAGTCTTTGCACTTCAAAGCTAGAAGAGACTTTTGGACTGTGAACTCCAACCCCTTCTCCTACAGATGAGGAATCCAAAGGCCAAGTGATGACAGTCAGGATATCCTGACTGCCCAAGACTTCTCCTCCTGGAATGTAAGAAGTCCCAAGGATATCCAAGCACAGAATCAAATGACTCTTCAAGGGTGGGTGGGAACAGCCATTCATTTTACATAACAGATATGCCTTGAAGTTAAAAAAAAGAAAAAGCCACATAAAACATAAGACTTGAAACAAATGCCACTTGGCCACCTTGAGTTATTCATTTCTTCTCTCCCTAATTCAGGCTACATGGTGGAAACCTTTGAAAAATCCAGTGCTACCCCAACTCCCTAACCAAAATCTGGCAAATTAGAAGAGAGGAAATGTGATCTCAAAGTAGTCATCAGTTCATGCATGCTTGCTAAGTCGTTTCAGTCATTCTGACTCTGTGTGACTCTATAGACTGTAGCCTGTCAGGCTCCTCTGTCCATGGGACTTCCCAGGCAAGAATACTGGAGTACCCTCCTCCAAGGGATCTTCCCAACCGAGGGATCAAACCCACATCTCTTATGTCACCTGCATTGGCAGGTAGGTTCTTTACCACTCAGCCACTGCACCTTGCTTTGACGAGGAGTATCTCCTTACCGCCACCGTTCCTGAACTTCAACGTAGGATAACTCCTCTAGGCCCTCCTGTGCCTGCCCAGCCACCACTCCTCAGTATTCTTTAATTAACGAGTAATTGCACATCAGGCTTATAAATATTTCCTAAAAAACAGCTACTTCTTAGTCTTGAGACACTGCGTAAACAAAACAAAATACCCTTGTACAAGTACACTGACAACTAGACCTCTGGGATTTTACCAGAGTTACTCTAGAAGTAAATGAATCTCTGAATCTATTATTCACTCAAGCACATGTTACTTGTACACTAAAATATTTTTTTTATAACTTCACAAAATAAAAAAGTATAAGAGGGACTTCCTTGACAGTACAGTGGTTAAACCCTACACTTCCAGTGCAAGGGGTGGGAAACAGATCCCACATGCCATGAGATACTGCCAAAAAAAAAAAAAAAAAAACAACTAAGGAAACAATATACAAGTTTATGTGATTATAAATGAGTCATAGAACATTTCTATATTTTATTTTTGCATTTATTTAACTTTTTGAAGTATAGTTGATTTACAATGTGTTAGTTCATGGTGTACACACACATATATATCTTTATCATATTCTTTTCCATTATAGGTTAGTGC
This sequence comes from Aepyceros melampus, assembly GCA_006408695.1. Taxonomy (NCBI): domain Eukaryota; kingdom Metazoa; phylum Chordata; class Mammalia; order Artiodactyla; family Bovidae; genus Aepyceros; species Aepyceros melampus. The sequence continues at coordinate 67,209 of SJXQ01007206.1, read as the reverse complement.
AAGATATTGAATATAGTTCCCTGTGCTATATAGTAGGACCTCATTGTTTATCTATTTTATATACCGTAGCTTGTATCTGTTAATCCCAAACTCTTAATTCATCCCTCCTCATTCTTTTCCCCTTTGGGCATACAGGCATGCTCAGTCACTCTGTCATATACGACTCTTTGTGACCACATGAACTGCAGCCCATCAGGATTCTCTGTCCATGGGATTCTCCAGACAAGAATACTGGAGTGGGTTGCCATGTCCTCCTCCAGGGGATCTTCCTGAACCACGAATCAAACCTATACCTCCTGCGGCTCCTGCAAGGGTTGCATACCACTGAGCTACCTGGAAAGTCTTCCACTTTGGTAACCTTAAGTTTGTTTTCTAAATCTGTGAGTCTGTTTCTGTTTTGTAAATAAAATCATTTTTATATCATATTTCACTCTGTTTTCAAAAAGGGATCCTAAGTAGATTTTTTTTTCTTTTTTTTTCTTGCAAAGTTCAGCACATTTGTTGGCAATTTTGGAACTAGAATTCACGCCCAAATCTTTCTGGCACTTAAACATGTGCTCTTTTTACTATGCCATATTGCATAGTATAAGCTAAACTTGTTCATGTTACTTTTCTGCCTTAATTATCTTGGTTTAGAAATTCAACTTGAAGACAGATAACCATCTCCACTTAAATACAGAGAGCAGTTTCTAGTTATACAGACATGTGACTTCTGCAGCTCAATCAGGTGTATATTTGGAATGTTTTTCTCTAATTCCAAGACCTCTGATAGATGTCTGACTTTTTTTTCAAAACTTTCAACAAAAATTCCTCGTATTACTCTGAGAATGTTTGTGTTACAAATAGGTGGAAACCCATGAACCTTGAGCATTCTTGTTCTTGCTGTTGTTCAGTCACTCAGTCATCTATGACTCTTTGAGACCCCGTGGACTGCAGCATGTCAGTCTTCCCTGTCCTTCACCATTTCCCGGAGCTTGCTCAGACTCATGCCCATTGAGTTAGCGATGCCATCCAACTATCTCGTCCTCTGTTGTCTGCTTCACATCCTGCCTTCAATCTTCCCAAGCATCTCTTTCAACAAAAATTCCTCGTATTACTCTGAGAATGTTTGTGTTACAAATAGGTGGAAACCCATGAACCTTGAGCATTCTTGTTCTTGCTGTTGTTCAGTCACTCAGTCATCTATGACTCTTTGAGACCCCGTGGACTGCAGCATGTCAGTCTTCCCTGTCCTTCACCATTTCCCGGAGCTTGCTCAGACTCATGCCCATTGAGTTAGCGATGCCATCCAACTATCTCGTCCTCTGTTGTCTGCTTCACATCCTGCCTTCAATCTTCCCAAGCATCAGGGTCTTTTCTAATGAGTCGCTTCTTCTCATCAGGTGGCCAAAGTATTGGAGCTTCAGCTTCAGGATCAGTTCTTTCAATGACCATTCTTATCTCTTGACAAATTGGCATTGTGGATATTACCTTGCTTCATTTAAACTCTAGTTTTTTTTTTTTTTTTCCTTTCCTAGATCATCTCTAAACTCTAATGACTTCAGTTGAATTTCTCACAGTCATCTGATCCATAGCCTTTTCCTCGAATCTGCTTATTAGACATCTCAGTCTTGTGCCTCCCTTTATTACTATTTTGGTCCCCAGGACAATGTCTATCTAATAGTAAGACAACATGATCCTGATAAGCTGTAAATTGAGGTGGCGTGCTTTGTTGAAGTTATCCATATGCCAATATTGACAAGAAAGTTTGGGATATTGGACAAAATAATTAAGAAATGGTACTATGTAGGATACATATATATTTATTTTGTTTTTCTCTGGCTATTTTCTCTCCAATGCTCTGAGGCATTCCCAATTGGTAGAAAAATATTGTTTTATTTTTCTGAACTAGGTAGGATATAATATTTTGCTACATTACACAGATGCCTGCTATGTCGCTTTAGTCATGCCCAACTCTTCACAACCCTATAGACTGTAGCCCACCAGACTTCTCTGCCCATGGGGCAGATTCTCCAGGCAACAACACTGGAGTAGGTTCCCATGCCCTCCCCAGGGGGTCTTCCAGAGCCAGGGATCTAGTCTGTGTCACCCACGTCTCTTATGTCTCCTGCATTTTCAGGCAGGTTCTTTACAACTAGTACCACCTGGGAAGACTTTGTACTTGTATCTAAATTAATTGATAAATTACATTTAAAAATAGATGAAAAAATGTTCAATCCTCTTCTGAACCTTTCAGTACCCTTTTCAGAAAAGTTATTATAGCAAGGCTGTTTTTTAAAACCTTGTTGTTACTTTGATTTTTAACTCTGGCTCTTGCTATCCTTTGGCTAGATGGCTGGCTTGTTTTGTGTCTTCTCTGTTGATCACCAGAGGCTGCCTTTTCTCTGACAGGGCCTCTTCCCTGAGTGGGAATTTGGAGTTGTTTATGTCTTTGTTCTTTTGCAGTAAATCTGTAGATGTTTTGTTTTCTCACATTCTTGATTAACTTAAAGATTTTTTATCATTCATCTCACACCCTTTCAATATACTTCTCTGCTGGCCTCCTTTTTTTGCCTGTAAAAGTACATTCTTCTATTGTCATGGTCGAATTTCAATGTATTCTTTACTGATTTTTTCTTTCCCTATGAATTTTGTTTGTTTGCTTTCCTAATGTCTTTGCTCTGTTTTGCTAATAGAAGATTCTGGGCTGGTTTGTTGGAGATGGTATTCTATGGGCATGAAGACATACAGCTAGAAAGGACATACAGCTAAAAAGATCCTAGATCTTTTTCATTACCTATTTTGAATTGGGAAAAAAAAAAAAAACTTCAGCTAGTCTTGATTTCACAAGAGTTCTGTTTAAAGCTTCCTGGAAGAAGGCTTGAATGTGCTATACCTTTGCAGTGCACACACCATTGAAAAAGGCAGGGGCCTAAGTGTCCTGTCATTTATGGAGATTTCTATGAGATCCCTTCTGCATCTATATTGCATACTTTCATATTCCTCTAAATAGATCTTAAACTACAGAAAATGTAAATAACTTCCCACTACGTTGTGTTCTGCAGCCAGTAAAGTCATAGATTCTTCCTGGATTTGTTTTTTGGCTACATCTATAAAACAACCTTTAAAAGACTATTTCCATGAGAGACCTCCTGCATCAGTTTTCCTGTTCACATGCTGCTGCGCTCAGTGCATTTAAATTACTACATAACTCCTTCAGCTCAATTGCTTTTGGAAACAGGAAACCCACTGTGGTTTCTTGAAATCTGTATGTGAAACATTCATCAACATTTTTTTTTTTCTTTTTACTTATTCTAGAAATTCAATCTGCTAGGAGAAACCGGGTGTAAAGAGGTAAAAGCAAGGTGTCAGAAGTCATCCATACCATTTTCTTATTTAATGATTCATTTAATGACATGGACCTGAAATGCTGCTCTATAATCAGCAGCCAAGGTGTCATTTCACTTACATACACATCCACCCTCACCTTTCTTTGCTCTCTCTTCCAATCTCATTGTCATTAGCTCTAGGAAGATTTCAAAGAAATTTAAAGCAATTTTTCCTTCTTAGGGAGATGTTGAAAAAAGATGTTAAAGGCTGAAATGATAGATGTGGATTATTTTCCTAGACAGAGTAATATGGCAGGCCAGTATCTTAGAAGTCTCAATTTCCATCAGCCTAAGTAAGCAATTCCATTGAGACTTGACCATGTTTTTGCTTATGAATATTCTTTTTTTAGCTCCTGTCTGGTCCTTTAAAAGCCCAAGTTGCATGAAAATGGAGGGTTTTGAAGCTACCTTTATTAAATAGAAAGTATAAAGTTTTTTATATTGTTCTTTAGGCAAATATTAATGCTGTGATGACACTAAAGAGTATTAAATGCAAATGTGCAAAGCTCTGAAGAGCTTTATTAAGCTAAGCAACATTTTATTGTGCCAATTCAGTAGCTATTTTAATGAAAATCTGGCTAAATAAATCTCAGTGGAAGCCACCACAGATATTGTATCTTGTATTCTATGGAATAAGCAACTAAATTTGGCAGAGAGGTGAAAGAAGCTGTAAGAGGAAGGAGAAGATTGGAAGGGGTGAAGGATAGGGCTAAAATCTAGATTTTAAAATAATTCCCTTCTTTCATTGAAATTATAATTGGGTACCATACAAACCAATTATCTGTCTTTTGGTTCTAGTTGGCATATCCTTTTTTAAATAAATGAATGGTATTTCTATTTTTCTAAGTGAAGAAATGAGTGTGTAAACCTGAAAAAGAGGTAGGAAGAAAAAAGAAAGAAAAGAGGAATTTTGAAAAGAGGGAAAAATCAGGAAGGAAACAAAGATAGAAAGGAAGAAGAGAAAGAGGAAGGAAAGTATTTTGCAAGGACCTGAAGGTCAACCTTTGACATGTAATTTGAAACTAAAGGTGTCTACCTCATAGTTTCTGCCAGGGGTTGGGGTAAGGAGAACCTGACTTCTATAAACTAAGGTTATGGGTTGGCTTATCCCATCAGCCAACCTTCTTCCTAGTGTTTTCCAGTACTTTTTCATTAGCCCGAGCTGGAGTCTAAAATTCCTCTCACCATGGGTTTCAGCAGGTTTGAGTTCAGTCTGTCTCCTCTGCTCTAGGTGTTAACTCCTATTGCAATTACATTAAAGAAAGTCTTCTTTTTACGTTCTTAGTGTGTCTGATATAATATATCTTGGATCACTAATATGCAAAACAAGAGCCCTAGGTTCTGGTCTTGGAATGTGAAATTGGGTCAGCATGTAACCTTTTACAAGTCTTTTAACACTTCTGGCTATCACCTTTTTCATCTTTCACTTGAGACTATAAGTTTGTCTCAGCAGGTGTGCTATTAATATTTTGAAAGAAACAATCTTGATTAAATGATTCAGACACCATACATTGTACAAAGATCAGTACCCTTGGCACTTGTCCATCAAATACAGATAGTGCCCAGGGATTATGATAATAAAGACTCTATTACCTTGTTACTCGAAGTTAAAGTGCTAGTCATTGTCATATTTGACTCTTTATGATCCCATGGACTGTAGCCCTCCAGGCTCCTCTGTCCATGGAATTCTCCAAGCAAGAATACTGGAGTGGGTTGCCATTCCCTTCACCAAGGGATCTTCCTGACCCAAAGATGGAACATGGGTCTCCTGTATTGCAAGCGGATTCTTTACCATCTGAGCCACCAGGAAAGTGTACCTGTTACTCAAAGGTGGACCTCAAACCAAAATCATAATTACCAGAAAACTGTTAGAAATGCAAAATCTCAAGCCCCAAGTTAGACCTACTGAATCAGATGAGAAATAAGCTGATTTAGAAGGTTTCTTTCATCTTTGATTTAGTTGTTTATTAATACCTTTCAACAATATAATTTCCTGTCTAGTAGTCTTGAAAAGTTTTGTTAGATTTATTCATAGTTATTTTATATGTTATTGCATATAATTATGTGTATATTTAAACTTTTGTAACTCTTTACCCAGTTTACTAAATTTTGTTTTCCATTTGAGTCATTTTTTTAACCAAATCATTGTGTTCACTGAAAAGTTTTAATAATGTGCTTGACTTATTTTAAAATCTTTCAATATTTTCTGAGAATGACATTTTTATTACTTTTCAATCCCTTTTATCTTTCTTTTTTCTAAGACTGTTTAGAAATGATCATAATAGACATATCTCTTTCATTCAGTTTAAAGAGTAAATTTTTGTCATTTTGCCATTGAATTTATTAAATCAAGGAGGATTCCTTAAATTTCTAGTTTGCTAGATATTTATCATTGTGTTTGATAGATTCATTTATATGTTTTCTGAATTCATTGAGATGAATTATAACATTTTTTCTTTAAGTTTCTGAATAAAATAATTCATTCTTAAGTGTTAAATATGCTCTACATTCCCATAATAAATCCAATATAGTTGTGATCTATTTTTCTTTATATATATTGATGAATTGCTTTGCTAATATTTTGCTTCAAATTTCTGGTAAATGTAATCTCTGAATTTTCTCTCTTGACAGGTCCTTATATGTTTTATTTTCAGGAAGTCACTGATAATAAAACTAGTTGTGGAGCAGTTTTAGAGTCTATGGGAAAACTTTTGGAATATTAGGCTTTCTAAATTGTTTTTATTTTTCTAGAGTAGAAATCATCTATAAAGATAACTGTAGCTAATATTTTTTTGGTGAGAAGTATTTCATTCTGTATTTAGTTTAATATCTATTAACTATCAAGCTTTTCTATTTATTCTTTCATTTTAGTAAATTTTGTTTTAATAAGACTTTGTCCATTTGTCTTGTATTTCCTATTTTGTCAAAAACTGTATTATTGATATATAATAGTATTTTATTATTAATGTGTTAAACTTTATTTTTCATTATCTTATGTATTTCATTTAATATTTTTTATTTTTATATTTATTGAGGCTGAGGAATTTGTCAAAATTTCCAGCTTTTATTACTGAGAATGATTATTTGTTACTACTTTCTATCTTGATGAGTTTCAGAATAATCTATTATTTGTATTAATCTTTTAAAAGCCTTAATATGTGGCTGTTTTGTTCCTTCTTTTATGAACTTAATTCCTATTTTATTAATCTTTACTTTATGTTTTATCTTCTGTATAATCTTTTTTTTTAATTTTTTTTAAATTTTTTTAAAATTAATTTTTATTTTTTTAGTTTGTTTTGCTTTATAATACTGTATTCGTTTGCTGTACATTGACATGAATCAGCCATGAGTGTACATCAACTCCCAATCCCAACCCCCCACCTCCCCCCTCCCACCCCACACCTTCTCTCTAATTAAAATTAAAAGCTTCTGCACAACAAAGGAAACTATAAGCAAGGTGAAAAGACAGCCTTCGGAATGGGAGAAAATAATAGCAAGTGAAGCAACTGACAAACAACTAATCCCAAAAATATACAAGCAGCTTATGCAGCTCAACTCCAGAAAAATAAATGACCCAATCAAAAAATGGGCCAAAGAACTAAATAGACATTTCTCCAAAGAAGACATACGGATGGCTAACAAACACATGAAAAGATGCTCAACATCACTCATTATCAGAGAAATGCAAATCAAAACCACAATGAGGTACCATTTCACACCAGTCAGAATGGCTGCGATCCAAAAGTCAACAAGCAATAAATGCTGGAGAAGGTGTGGAGAAAAGGGAACCCTCTTACACTGTATAATCTCTTAAACTAATTTATTATTTTCCTGACTCTTTGAGGTAAATCTTAGCTCATGCTTTTCAACTTATTTTTGTTTTTCATTTTTAAATGTTGTGTGTTCCCTGTGTGCCTGTGTGCTCAGTCACTCACTCGTGCCCAACTCTTTTTGACACCATGGACCCATGGACCGTAGCCCTCCAGGCTCTTCTGTCCATGGAATTCTGCAGGCAAGAATACTGGAGTGCATTGCTGTTTCCTACTCCAATAATATCTGTGTATTTTCTTCTAAATATAGTTTCAGATGTATCCAACAATTTATGGTATGTATTATCACAGTGATCAAGCCAGTTTACGTACTGTTAGCAATGTAAGGAAATTCTCCTTCCCTATTCCACTTCACATGCACCTCTCCCCACAAAAACAAAATGCATTATCACACTATTTCTAACGTTTGCTATGGTAGAAATGAAGTAACAGTGCCACATTATAGATTTTGTTTGAAAAATAATTTGAGAAAATTCATGTATGTTTTAAAGCCATCCCATTTGTATTTTCTTTCTACTAACACTCAGTTCATTTACTTTTTCTATATGCCATTCTGGAGAAGGAACTGGCAACCCCCTCCAGTACTCTTGCCTGGAGAATCCCCATGGACAGAGGAGCCTGGCAGGCTACAGTCCATGGGGTCACAAGAGTCGGACACAACTTAGCGACTAAACCACCATATGCCATTAAGATTTTTGTTCTTATGCTCTTTATCTGTTAGATAAACTGTAACTCTTTTTGTAATATTAGTTGTAAAGATTTGTACCAGTTTATTATAGACCTGGGTTCAATCCTTGGTTTGGGAAGATACCCTGGAGAAGAGAACAGCTATCCACTCCAGTATTTGGGCCTGGAGAATTCCATGCACTGTATAGTCCATGAAGGCAGACTGTGACTCAGATGGTAAAGCATCTGCCTGCAATGTGAGAAACCTGGGCTTGACCCCTGGGTTGGGAAGATCCTCTGGAGAAGGAAATGGCAACCCATTCCAGTACTCTTGTCTAGAAAATCCCATGGATGGGGAAGCCTGGTGCAGGCTACACTTCATGGGGTTGCAAAGATTTGGACATGACTGAGCGACTTCACTTTCACTTTTACCTTTATGATTTTTTTTCTTCCAGAAATGATCAGTTTTTAATGTAGATGGGTTTTTTTTTTGTAGCTTTTTACTTTATTTTATATATTATGTGTTCAGTATTCTGATAAAATAATAATTTTCTCATTCTTTCCTCTTGTATTTCAAATATTTCTTGTTTTGCTGTGTTTAAGTCATTTGTCAATCTAATTATTTTGGTTGTCATTTCCTTCTCCATGGGATCTTCCCACCCTAAGGATTGAGTCCAGGTGTCCAGAACTGCAGGCAAATTCTTTACCACTTGAGGCAACAGGAAAGCCTAATTATTTGGGGACAAAATTGAAATACAGTGTGATATTTTCCAAGAAACTTTTCAATTGTTCCAGTGCTCTTTAATAAGTAATTTATTTTTTCCTCATTTATTTGAAATAAGTGGATTGCTATTTTTTTCAATGGCCTCTCTCTTATGATCTGTCTGATCCATCTCTTAAAGCACCAGTGCATACCTGCCTTATCTCTCCTTGTAACTACTGAAATCTATAAGTGAAAGGCCAAAATATCCATTTAAATTTCACTTTGAATCCAATAGTGTGGGGCGGGAGGGGGGAGGTGGGGGTCAGGATTGAGAGTTCATGTACACTCGTGGCTGATTCATGTCAATGTGTAGCAAAACGAATACAGTATTGTAAAGCAAAACAAACTAAAAAATAAAAATTAATTTTAAAAAATGGTAGCAAAACGAATACAGTATTGTAAAGCAAAACAAACTAAAAAATAAAAATTAATTTTAAAAAATGATATCCCTTCTTATCAGAAAAATCTGGATTTTGGAGGGTTTTTTGTTTCATTTTTGTTTTTTAATGATTTTTATTTAATACCTGCCTAACAACAAAGTTAAAGCAATTTTATACATTTATAACTCTAACTTAAGACAAGGCTTGTTTGAGGTGGACCAACTCTTTCTGTTTAGGCAAATCATAAGTATACCTAACTATATGTAACAAAAACTGGCCACAAATTGGAAAGTCTAAAGGAATCTGACAAAGGAATATGTGTAATTATTTTGGGTCAAGTGAAAGACTGTGGAAAGCAGCTAAGTTTTCGACTGAGGTTAAAATTCCAGGTCTGCCGCTCACTAATTATGTGAATTTGAGGAAGTTACTTAAACTGAGTTCTCATTTTTACAATTATGAAATGAAAATGATAATATTAGGCATTTCATAGAATCCTCTGGGGATTAAAAATAATATTTTATACAGGATAGAAAATTTCTCATATCCTATTATAATGGAGTTTATATGTCCATTGTGAAAATACATTAACAATTTCTGAAATATGTTCTTCTATACAGCAAATTGATTCAGTTATACATTTATATACTCTTTTTCATATCCTTTTCCATTATAGTTTATCATGGGATATTAAACATAGTTGTCTGTGCTATACAGTTGGATCCTCCTGCTTGAGAACCACAAATCTGTTTCTATGTTTGTGAGTCTGTTTTGTAGATAAGTTCATTTGCATCATACTTTAGATTCCATGGGCTTCCCTGGTGGCTCAGACAGTAAAGAATCTGCCTGCGATACCAGAGACCCAGATCTGATCCCTGGGTCAGGACGATCCCCTGGAGAAGGAAATGGCAACTCACTAGAGCAGTCTTTTTTTTTTTTTTTTTTTAGGGTTTTCTTTTTTTTTCTTTTATTTTTATTTATTTTTTAAAATATAAATTTATTTATTTTAATTGGAGATTATTTACTTTAAAATATTGTATTGGTTTTGCCATACATCAACATGAATCCGCTAAAGCATTCTTGCCTGGAGAATTCCATGGACAGAGAGCTTGGTAGCCTACAGTCCATGGGGTCACAAAGAGTTGGACATGACTGAGCAACTTACACTTTAACACTTTAGATTCCATATTTAAGTGATACCATATGATATTTGTCTTTCCCTTTTTTGACTTACCTCGAAAATCCCATAGACAGAGGAGCCTGGTAAGCTGCAGTCCATGGGGTCGCTGAGGGTCGGACACGACTGAGCGACTTCACTTTGACTTTTCACTTTCATGCATTGGAGAAGGAAATGGCACCCCACTCCAGCACTCCTGCCTGGAGAATCCCAGGGACGCGGGAGCCTAGTGGGCTGCCGTCTATGGGGTCACACAGAGTCAGACACAACTGAAGTGACTTGGCAGCGACAGCACTTAAATGATAACCTCTAGTTTCTTCCAAGTTGCTGCAAATGGCATAATTTTGTTCTGTTTTATAATTGAGTAATATTTTATTCTATATATGTACCACATTTTCTTTATTAATCCCTCTGTTGATGGACATTTAGGGTACTTCTATGTTCTGGCTATTGTGAAGAGTGTGGCCATGAAAACTGGGGAGCATGTGTTTTTTTGAATCACAGTTTGTCTGGATTTATGCCCAGGACTGGGATTTCTGGATTATAAGGCAATTTTGTTTTTAGTTTACTGAGGAACCACCATACTGTTCTCCATATGTCTGTACCCATTTACATTCCCACCAACAGTTTAAGAGGGTTTCCTTCTCTCCACACCCTCTCCAGCATTTGTTATTTGCAGACTTTTAAATGATGGCCATTATGATTCATGTGAGGTGGTACCTAAATGTAATTCTGATTTGCATTTCTCTAAGAATCACTGATGTTGAACATTTTACAGTTACAAATACATGACATTTTTCCAAAAAATTAATTATCACCACATATTTATGTGTTTTACTAATAATACACACAATTTCTGCCTCCACATATATATAGTCATTTTTATATTATTAGTTCCAATATTATCTGATTTGTCCTTCATTCTGCTAGATGACAAAATATTACATGAAGGTATAGATTGAATGTAGAATTGAGTTCTATATCTTTCTAAAGCTTCTTGGTTTTTATGTAGTCCTCATAGAAATAAATCCCATCAGAGATATATTGAGACAGAAGTTTCCTAATTTCTCTCTTTTAAGAAGTATCATGATGAAGCAAAAGCCTGAGATTTAGGGTGAGAGTAAGACCTAGATTTTTTAATGATGGGTGTGACCTTAAGTGCATTTCCTCAACAGTAACAAGAACAATGATTATTTGAACCAAATGGTTTTAAGAATAAGTTTTAGAACCACCTGCTTGTGTGTGTGTGTGCATGTGTGTGTGTGTGTCTGTGTGTGTCTGTGTGTGTGTGTCTGTGTGTGTTCTCAGACATGTCTGACTCTTTGCAACCCCATGGACTGTAGTCTACCAGGCTCCTCTGTTCATGGGATCTTCCAGGCGAGAATAGTAGAGTGGGTTTCCATTTTCTCTTCCAAGGGATCTTTTCTACCCAGTTATCAAACCTATGTCTCTTGTGTCTCCTGCACTGGCAGGCAGATTCCTTACCAGTGTGCCACCTGGGAAGCCCACATGGATGCTTATTAAATGCTAATTATGCATGCTTCTTATCTGGACCCATTACACCCAGAAAGTTTACATGTGCTTTTAAAACTAAGAAAATAAATGAATATTACTGGGCATTCTTGGTTTATTGCAAATTGCTACTTAATTTCTACATAAGTGCTGTTATAATTGAAAGCACATTGTTGCTTGAGATGTATTCAAGGTGATTTATAAGGGAATAGTTTAAGCTAAATATTCCTTTTTATTTTATGTTTTTAACCCAGGCAGTTTCTTTTGGAAGGGATGCTTTGTTGAGGTTAGGGATGCATTTGTGGATAAAATTATGTTCACTAGTTTCATACTAGTTCATGAACCCCAAGAGATGTGTTATAAAGTTTGAGACTTAATCCGAAAGACTATATTTTTTCCCCTTTTGGTATTTGTCATGGTAGTGAAATAAGCACTGAAGATGGAAACATTTTTTGTTGCCATTCAAGTAAATTCAGAGAAATCAGATTATAGCTGATGTAATTTAGATGTTTGGAGGTGGGGGATTTTCTGATAGCAAAATCTAATATATTTGGCTCCCAAAATGGAAAGCCTTTCTCAGAGGGATGACCTGCATCACGGAATTTATTTTTCAATGTGGTGAGGCTGATATCAACTTTACAACTGATTTTTTTTTTTTTCTGGTTGGATATGACACAAATTTTGTACTCAGTCTTAGCCAAAATTGCAACTTCAGGAAGAAGACTCCATTTCTTTCTAGACCTCACTACTTCTGGTCTGGTTCAATACTTTTACATACTTTTTTTATTTGTTAATGATTAATATGTGATGGCACCAGGATAAACACATGGACACTTGTTTATTTTATTGGTATTCCATATGGTGAAGTGGGGGCTTCCCAGGTGGCACTAGTGATAAAGAACAAGCCTGCCAATGCTGGAGACCTAAAAGATGTAGGTTCAATCCCTGGCGGGAAGATTCCCTGGAGGAGGGCAAAGCAACCCACTCCAGTATTAATGTCTGTGAAATTCCATGGACAGAGGAGCCTGGTGGGCTACAATCCATGGGGTTTCAAGGAGTCAGACAAGACAGAAGCGACTTACAAGGCATGCACTCACACATGGTGAAGTACATAGTATACGATTCATTTCTGGAAAAGTGTCTGAGACTTACAAAGTATCAATCATTTATCACAAGTTACACGGTTTAAAGAGGGTGATAGGAGCTATCAATAAAGGTATCTGACTCTAGAGTTCATGTTTGAATCATTATGTTTTAAGGCCAAATTGTAGCAGTCATTGTGTGTTATACATACTCCTCAGTCTCCAAAATGTTATGGCTAGCTTCTCTCTACTTTGTCTTCTCTTTTCACAGAACACAGCTAGTGTCTTAATGTTTTCTGAATTCAATTTGCAACAACCAGAAATCTCTAAACTCTACTTTGGAAAGAGTGAGGGTTTACAACCTAGACAGCATATTAAACCTAGATAGCATATTAAAAAAGCAGAGACATTACTTCACCAACAAAAGTACATCTAGTAAAAGCTATGATTTTTCCATGTATGGATGTGAGAGTTGTACCATAAATAAGGTTGAGTGCTGAGGAATTGATGCTTTTGAACTGTGGTGTTGGAGAAGACACTTGAGTCTCTTGGACTGCAAGGAGATCAAACCAGTAAATCCTAAAGAAAATCAGTCCTGAGTGTTAATTGGAAAGACTGATGTTAAAGCTGAAACTCCAATACTTTGGCCACTTGATGCAAAGAACTGACTCATTTGAAAAAGCCCTGATGCTAGGAAAGATTAAAGGTGGGAGGAGAAAGGGCTGACAGAGGATGAGATGGTTGGATGTCATCACTGACTCACTGGACATGAGTTTGAGCAAGCTCTGAGAGTTGGTGATGAACAGGGAAGCCCGATGTGCTGCAGTCCATGGCTTTGCAAAGAGTCAGACATAACTGAGTGACTGAACTGACTGAGAGCTTACATTTTAGTTATTGACTTCTCAAAGTGAAGTAATTGCTGATAAAGCAGCTGTTTTCAATCACCGTGCACTCATGTGCACCCTTTCTTTAGAGCACTAAGCTCCCATTCCTTTCTTAAGTTCCACATCTAGGAAAGGAAAGACTTAGGAGAATGATAGTAACTGGTGTTCATTAAATTTTATGTAATTAAGGCTTTGGCAAACAGAGCATAACCCTTTGATCAATTTTGGGTGAAAAATGCATTAAACTTGTTAAACTTGACTATTGCTAATTTGGTTTGGATACATGTGTCCTGGACACAACCCATCACAACAGGTGCAACTGCATAAAGAACATCAACTCATATAATTGTAATCTCAAGCGTAGATATATCATGTGCAGTTTCAAAGAAGCTTCTAACTTCTACTGTTTGATATGAACAGTTACATATTCTGTCAGTTTTTAAGGTTTATCTTGGGGAAAAGTCTTTCACCTCTATCCTAATGTGTTCATTACCCCACCCCCTCCTGTGGAACTGTGTAATCTTTTCCACAAAGTTCTCATGAGAAACTCTTAGGCACTACCTGCTTTAGAAATATATGTTCTCAGTACACTTATTTTTATCATTTAAGAGGCAGAAAAAGCTTACAATAAAATTCTAAATATATTCACTGCACATTTTAGGCAATACCCCACCTCATCTTTTTTAGGATTTATTTCTCTAATTGGTTTTCTTCTCCATCTCCACACAGCTATTTCCAACTTTCTGAATTCTCCTTGAATTTAAGATCTATTTTTCCTCCCACCTTATTTTTATCAGAGGAGCTCATCTTCCTCTAAGGGGGGATAAAAAAGTAAAAGTAAAATAGAAATTATCAGAAGATAACTCCCTCAACCTCCTATCCCTGAAGTTACAAATTTATAAGAACCTTCACTTGATCTTTTCTTTCTCATTTCCTATTAGAAAGAATCATTTTCCCCTTGAGCTGCAGAAAGTTCATTTTTTTCTGTCGGTGCTCTTCATTCCTTGCTTCTCACATTTTCAGGGGCAAATCAATTATTTCCTTTATGTGTATTTAACCTCTCACTCTTCACATGTCTCTTCCTTCCCTTAAGCTCTTATATAGCTTATATCTTTGTCTTCTAAAAATTAGATTTAAAATTTAATGAAAAAAACTTTAAAAAATGTTTTCTTGTACATAGCCAATCTTGCTCACAAAGCTAGAATTCAAAATTGACATAGCCTATGTTCACTATTTCTACTTCTGCACTTTGCAATCTTCGAAAATCAGAATTACTTTTTGTGACTCTACTCATACTGATCTGATTGCATCAGAATCACCTGTCTGTTGTTCAAGTTAATACAACTCTATTAATCCATATCATTTCTGACTCTAAGCAACATCTACAAATGTTGATGTCTCCCTCTTGAAAAAAAAAAAACAAAAAACTCATCTTTGGCTTCCAAGAGACCAGCTTCTCTTGGATTTTCTCCTATGTTTCCTGTCCTTCTGTATAAAGTATGTCTTTTTATTCTGATGTTTTGATATCTAGGTCTTTACTGATCCTGGGGAGATTGTCCCTCTCTGGGCTAGCCAGTGCCTTGAGATAGATAGTAAAGGATTCACCAGGAAGCATGAGTTTTATGTAAAACAACAGATTCAGAACAATACCTTCATGCTCACCTCCTTCCTCAGGCTCCAACACTCTTCCCAAACCACCCCAGATCCAGCTACCAGACAACTGAAGACAGTCCTCACACCCCAGACTCCACTGAAATGTTTCAAACTAGCCAATCCTAAACCTGCTTATTCTTCTTCACCCATTTCTTCCCATGGAAACTACAATAAAGGCTCTTACCCACATTTTCCTCCCATTCCTTCTGCCTTTTCATTGACCCTGGTTCTTTGCTGTGGGACCTTCTATCAGGTCTGATGGCTGCTAGAATGCAGGTATTCTTTCTTTCCTGAGTTACCTCAGGACTCACCAGCTCAACATTGTTGGTGACTGCAATTGCTGATGACTGTGAAAGTATCAGGAAGTATTATATTTCTCAAGGTAAGTTATATAAAGGCCTTTCATTAGTTTTCTTGTCCTGCATGCCATCTAAGTAGCTTCCGTGGTGTGCAACTCTGCAACCCTCTGGACCAGAGCCCACAAGGCTCTTCTGTCCATGGGATTCTCAAGGCAAGAATATTGGAGTGGGTGGCCATGCCCTCCTCCAGGGGATCTTCCTGACCCAGGGATCAAAACTTATCTCATGCCTCTCCTGCATTGGCAAGAAGGTTCTTTGCCACTAGTGCCACCAGAGAAGCCCTTTCTTGCACTCAGTACCCTTAAATATTAAAAGCAGTCCTGTCTGCCACACATATATTTTAACCTCACTCTGATCATTAATCCCTTGGCTCTTTTCTCTTTTCTTGTCTATTAGCTGTTTCTTTCTTTATTTCTTTTTTATATTTTTTAGTGTCTGATTCAGTTCAGTTCAGTTTAATCACTCAGTTGTGTCTGACTCCTTGTAAGCCCATGGACTGCAGCATGCCAGGCCTCCCTGTCCATCACAAACTTCCAGAGTTTACTCAAACTCATCTCCGTTGAGTCAGTGAGGCCAACCAATCATCTCATCCTCTGTTGTCCCCTTCTCCTCCGGCCTGCAATTTTTCCCATCATCACAGACTTTTCAAATGTCTGATTACTTATTTATTTTTCCAAATCACTTTGACTTTTTGGTGTAGTTCCATAATCATCATTTGCATGTACCTTACTTCCTAAGGCTCTTTTTTTTTTTTTCTGATTTCCTTGTTATATAAAACCCAACCATATATTAACCTCACCAATTTCAGTTTTGTTTCTATGCTCATCTTCTGAAGACTGAGAAAATTGTATGATTTTGTGGATTTTTGCCACTTCAAATTTATGATATTCTAGTCTTGCTGCAAAAGTCCTATTATATCACTCTTGCAAAATGCACTTTCAGTTTATCTAGCTATTTCAAATGTTATCAGTCTTCTCTAGGGAATACTTCTTAGCTTCCTTATCTTTAAGAGATTGTTTTTAATCCTTATTTCCTATACAAATAAAAATTTAAGACTTCATTGTGAAAATGCTTCAAGCTCTTATATATTTAATTATATATAAACATACAAATTTCCTTATTTCTATTTCTCCTTTTCCAAAGGATAGAATGTTCTTTGTAATACTTAAGGCAGACCCATTTTGATCCTTATCATCACCTATATGATGGCCGCATATAATTCTGTTTTCTTTAACACCCACTCAACTGCTGTACCTGCTTTCTTCCTTATTCTTTGGCTCCTCTCCCTTCTTATCCTATCCCATCTCCTCAAGCCACCTCCATCTTCCTTTTTTCTTTTCTTTGCACTTTCCCTCTGTCTTTGTCTGTCTGTACCTCTCTGGACAAACACACAGAATTCTAATTTCTCTCATCTTGCAACAGCAGGGAAAAAAATAACAACACAAATCACAAACATTTCTTCACTTACCATGTTGCTCTTCCAGATAAAAATATCTCTCCTACTAGATTCTTAGGAAACAGACTGATGTGACGTGAAAGTCGCTCAGTCGTGTCTGACTCTTTGCAACCCCATGGACTATATAGTCCGTGGAATTCTCCAGGCCATAATACTGGAGTGGGTAGCCTTTCCCTTCTCCAGAGGATCTTCCCAACCCAGAGATTGAAGCCAGGTCTCCTGCACTGCAGGCAGGTTATTTGCCTGCTGAGGTTAAAAACCCCACTCCCGATGATTTAGGAGTGGAGGCCACACGCTATAGGTTTAAGGAATGGGGGGAAAGCTTCCAAGATTCTGAGAAGACAAGACCATGTTGCAAAAGTCCTAAAGAGGCAGGACAGGTGTTCTGAATGGATGGCTGGGACCATGCTATTCAAGTTCCAACGGGGTGGGCCACATTGAGATTCTAAAGAGGTGAGGCTGAATCCTTGCAAGGTTCAAAAGAAATGGGGTCAGATGCATCTGAGTTCTAAAGAGGCAGAGCTGCATCCGCTAAAATTTCTAAGTCAAAGAAGATGAAAGAGTAAATGCTTTTTCTGTAAGAGCAAAGGAAGGAAACAGACTAGTTACTGTTTTTCCTGCCACACCATGCAATGACACCTCAACTGACTGTAACCTAGAATGAACCTTTATTGTTCTATTGAAGCTATTTTAGATAAAGTTGTCAGTGTCTTCTTGGGTGCTAAATACAAAATGTGCACTTCAGGCCTTTCTTCACTAATTTCTGTGCATCTTCTGGTACCATTGATTAAGTTTTTCTGTTTGAATCAAGCTTCATTTTAACTTTCCTGCTTATTTTGCATGACTCAAATTAGTGGAGTCACACAATATTTGTCCTTTTGTGATTTATCTCATTTAGTATAATGTCTTTCAGGTTTTTCTATATTGTCACAAGTAATAGAATTTCCTTTCTTTATAAGGCTAAATAATGTTTGATTGCATGTGCATACTGTGTTTCTTTATCCATCCTATGTTGATGAACATGTGAGGTGTTTTCAAATCTTGGCTTGTGGTTAGCACTATAATAAACATGGAGGTACAGACATCTCTTTGAGATACTAATTTCAATTATTTTGGACATGTATTATGGAGCAGAAATTATTATTTTAAAACTTACTGTCACTAGTAGTTTTAAACTAATAGAAGGAAAGATAGAACAGAATAAAATTATGGCACATTTGTGAGGTTAAATATGATCATTATTGTATTCCTAATAAAATGAGTAAGTTTGTTCATTAATATGAAATGGTATAAATAAGAGATAGACATATAATTTACATTGACTTCAGGAAAATAAAAATAAGAAGTTGATAGCTAAATTAGTTAAAAGAGCAGTGTGCATGTATGCTCAATCATGTTTGACTCTTTGCCACTCTATGGATTTTAGTCTGTCAGGCTCACCTTTCCGCTGGATTCTCCAGGCAAGAATACTGGAGTGGATTTCCAAACACTCCTCCAGGGGATCTTCCTGACCCAGGGACTGAACCCCACTCTCTTATGTATCCTGCTTTAACAGGTGAGTTCTCTACCACAAACACTACTTGGGAAAACAGCAGCATTGTTCACTATAGACAAGACACAGCAACATCCTAAATGTCCATGGATAGATTAGTGGATTAAAAAAAGATGCAATAATTGCATATTCAAATGTTTGAACAATATTAAAACTTGCAATATGTACCAACATGGATGAACTTTGAGAATTTTATGCTGGGTGAGGTGTCAGTCACAGAAAGATAAATACAGCATGAAGTGAAATGGCTTAGTCATGTCGGACTCTTTGCGACCCACGGGCTATAGCCTACTGGGCTCCTCCATCTATGGGATTTTCCAGGCAAGAATACTGGAGTGGATTGCCATTTCCTTCTCTAGGGGAACTTCCCGGCCCAGGGATTGAACCCGGGTCTCCCTCGTTGTAGGCAGATGCTCTACCGTCCAAGCCACAAGGGAAGCAAATACAGCATGATTGCATTTAAATGAAGTATTGCTAATGGTAACACATTTTTATAGAATCAAAGAGTAGAATGGTGGTTGCCAGGGGAAGAGGGAAGAGAGAAATGAGCAATTAATAGCAATTAGCATAAAGTTTTAGTTAAACAAGATGAATAAATTCTAGAGATCTGCAGCACAACATTGGATTCATACTCTATGATACTGTATTGCACATTTAAAAATGTGTTAAGAAACTAGATTTCATGTTAGTGTTTGTATTAGGATAAAAGTAATTTTTATAAAGAAAAATAATGAAAAAAAAAGAGTCTTAAAAATTAGAAGGAATTCATGAAATAGACTTGGTAGTTACAGGAAAACATTTTCCAATTTGTAAGAAAAAGAAAGTTAATAAGAACAAGAAAATATAATGAAGAATGGGTACAGTTTCTCTAAAGGTCATGAAGAGAGACATGACTTCAAGAATCTTCAGTGCAAAAGCTGTGGTACATATACACAATGGAGTATTACTCAGCTATTAAAAAGAATACATTTGAATCAGTTCTAATGAGGTGGATGATGCTGGAGCCGATTATACAGAGTGAAGTAAGCCAGAAAGAAAAACACCAATACAGTATACTCTCACATATATATGGAATTTAGAATGATGGTAATGATAAACCTGTACGCAAGACAGCAAAAGAGACACAGATGTATAGAACGGCCTTTTGGACTCTGTAGGAGAGGGAGAGGGTGGGATGGGTTGGCAGAGTGGCAGTGTAACATGTGTGATATCATAAGTGAAATGAATCGCCAGTCCAGGTTTGATGCAGGATGCAGGATGCTTGGGACTGATGCACAGGGATAATCCAGAGAGAGGGTGTGGGGCGGGAGTGGGGAGGTGGGGGTCGGGATTGGGAGTTCATGTACACTCGTGGCTGATCCATGTCGATGTATAGCAAAACAAATACAGTATTGTAAAGCAAAACAAACTAAAAAAATAAAAATTAATTAAAAAAAAAACCCTATTATACAGAGTGAAGAAAGCCAGAAAGAAAAACACCAATACTATGCAATACTAATGCATATATATGGAATTTAGAAAGATGGTAATGATAACCCTGTATGCGAGACAGCAAAAGAGACACAGATGTATAGAACAGTCTTTTGGACTTTGTGGGAGACAGAGAGGGTGGGATGATTTGGGAGAATGGCATTGAAACATGTATAATATCATATATGAAATGAGTGGCCAGTACAGGTTCGATGCATGATACTGGATGCTTGGGGCTGGTGCACTGAGACGACCCAGAGAGATGGTACAGGGAGGGAAGAGGGAGGGGGGTTCAGGATGGGGAACACATGTATACCTGTGGCAGATACATGTTGATGTATGGTAAGGTGAAGTCGCTCAGTCATGTCCGACTCTTTGCGACCCCGTGGACTGTAACCTACTAGGCTTCTCCGTCCATGGGATTCTCCAGGCAAGAATACTGGAGTGGATTGCCATTTCCTTCTCCAGGGGATATTTCCAACCCAGGGATCGAACCTGGGTCTCCTGCATTGGAGGCAGACACTTTAACCTCTGAGCCACCAGGGAAGCCCTGATGTATGGTAAAACCCATACAATATTGTAAAGTAATCAACCTCCAATTAAAATAAATAGATTAAAAAAAAACTGAAAAAAAAAAAAGAATCTTCAGTTCATACGACGGAAGAATACATATTTTGCTTTGTGATATTCAATCAGTTTGTTCAGTTCAGTTCAGTCACTCAGTCATGTCTGACTCTTTGGAACTCTATGGACCACAGCACGCCAGGATACCCTGTCCGTCACCACTCCTGGACTTTACTAAAACTCATGTCCATTGAGTCAGTGATGCCATCCAACGACCTCACCTTCTGTCGTCCCCTTTTCCCCCTTCCTTTAATCTTTGCTAGCAATAAGGTCTTTTCAAATAAGTCAGTTTCTTGCATCAGGTGGCCAAGTATTGGAGTTTCAGCTTCAGCATGTCTTCCCATTTAATATTCAGGACTGATTTCCTTTAGGATGGACTGGTTGGATCTCTTGCAGTCCAAGGGACTCTCAAGAGTCTTTTCCAACACCACAGCTCAAAAGCATCAATTCTTTGGCACTCAGCTTTCTTTATAGTCCAAATCTCACATCCATACATGACTATTGGAAAAATCACAGCCTAGACTAGAAGTACCTTAGTTGGCAAAGTGATGTCTCTGCTTTTTAATACGCTGTCTAGGTTGGTCATAACTTTCCTTTCAAAGAACAAGCATCTTTTAATTTCATGGCTGCAGTCACCATGTGCAGTGAATTTGGAGCCCCCCAAAATAAAGTCTGACCCTGTTTCTAATGTTTCCCCATCTATTTGCCATGAAGTGATGGGGCAGGATGCCATGATCTTAGTTTTCTGATTGTTGAGATTTAAGCCAACTTTTTCGCTCTCCTCTTTCACTTTCATCAAGAGGCTTTTTAGTTCCTCTTCACTTTCTGCCATAAGGGTGGTGTCATCTGCATATCTGGGGTTGTTGATATTTCTCCCAGCAATCTTGATACCAGCTTGTGTTTCATCCAACCCAGCATTTCTCATAATGTACTCTGCATATAAGTTAAATAAGCAGGGTGACAATATACAAGTTTGACATACTCCTTTTCCTATTTGGAACTAGTCTGTTGTTCCATGTCCAGTTTTAACTGTTGCTTCCTGAACTGCATACAGATTTCTCAAGAGGCAGGTCAGGTGGCCTGGTATTCACATCTCTTCAGAATTCTCCAGAGTTCATTGTGATCCAAACAGTCAAAGGTTTTGGCATGGTCAATAAAGCAGAAGTAGATATTTTTCTGGAACTTTCTTGCTTTTTAAATGATCCAGTGGATGTTGGCAATTTGATCTCTGGCTCCTCTGCCTTTTCTAAATCCCACTTGAACATCTGGAAGTTCATGGTTCACGTACTGTTGAAGCCTGGCTTGGAGAATTTTGAGCATTTCTTTGCTAGTGTGTGAGATGAATTCAATTGTGCAGCAGTTTGAGCATTCTTTGGCATTGCCTTTCTTTGTGAGTGGAATGAAAGCTGACCTTTTTCAGTCCTGTGGCCGCTGCTGAGTTTTCCATATTTGCTGGCATATTAAGTGCAGCACTTTCACTGTATCATCTTTTAGGATTTGAAACAGCTCAACTGGAGTTCTATCACTTCCACTAGCTTTGTTTGTAGTGATACTTTCTAAGGCCCACTTGACTTTGCATCCCAGGATGTCTGGCTCTAGGTTGGTGATTACACTAACATGATTACCTGGGTCGTGAAGATCTTTTTTGCATAGTTCTTCTGTGTATTCTTGCCACCACTTCTCAATATCTTCTGCTTCTGTTAGGTCCATACCATTTCTGTCCTTTATTGTGCCCATCTTTGCATGAAATGTCCCCTTGATATCTCTAATTTTCTTGAAGAGATCTCTATACTTTCCCATTCTATTGTTTTCCTCTTTTTCTTTGCCTTGATCACTGAGGAAGGCTTTCTTTCTTATCTCTCCTTGCTATTCTTTGGAACTCTGAATTCAAATGGGTATATCTTTCCTTTTCTCCTTTTCCTTTCCCTTGTCTTCTATTCACAGCTATTTGTAAGGCCTCCTAAGACAACCATTTTGCCTTTTTTCATTTCCTTACCTTGGAGACTGTCTTGATCACTGCCTCCTGTACAATATCACAAACCTCTATGCATAGATTTCAGGCCCTGTGTCTATCAGATCTAATCCCTTGAATCTATATCTCATTTCCACTGTATAATAGTAGGGGTTTGATTTAGGTCATACCTGAATGGTCTAGTGGTTTTCCCTAGTTTCTTCAGTTTAAGTCTGAATTTGGCAGTAAGGAGTTCATGGTCTATGCCACAGTCAGCTCCCAGTCTTGTTTTTGCTAGCTGTATAGAGCTTCTCCATCTTTGCTGCAAAAAATATGGTCAATCTGATTTTAATATTGACCATCTGGTGATGTCCATGTCTTTTCTTGTCTTGTTGGAGGAGGGTGTTTGCTATGACCAGTGAGTTCTTCTTTGGAAAACTTTATTAGCATTTGCCCTGATTCATTGTGTACTCCAAGGCAAAATTTGCCTGCTACTCTAGGTATTTCTTGATTCCCTACTTTTGCATTCTAATCACCTCTAATGAAAAATATATCTTTTTTGGGTGTTACTTCTCAAAGATCTTCTAGGTCTTCATAGACCCATTCAACTTCAGCTTCTTCAGTGTTACTGTTCAGGGCATAGACTTGGATTACTGTGGTATTGAATGGTTTCCCTTGTAAACAAACAGAAATCATTCTGTTGTTTTTTTTAGATTGCATCCAAGTATTGCATTTCAGACTCTTGTGTTGACTACGATGGCTACTTCATTTTTCTAAGGGATTCTTGCCCACAGTAGTAAATATAATGGTCATCTGAGATAGATTCACCCATCCCAGTCCATTTTAGTTTGCCAATTCCTAAAATGTTGATGTCACTCTTGCCATCTCCTGTTTGACAACCTCTAATTTGCCTTGATTTATGGGCCTAACATTTCACGTTCCTATGCAATATTTCTCTTTACAGCATTGAACCTTAGTTCCATCACCAGTCACATCCATAACTGTGTGTTGTTTTTGCTTTGGTTCATCTCTTAATTGTTTCTGGAGTTATTTCTCCATTAATCTCCAGTATTATACTGGTCACCTACTGACTTGGGGAGTTCATCTTTCAATGTCCTATCTTTTTGCCTTTTTATACTGTTCAAGGGGTTCTCACGGCAAGAATAGTGAAGTGATTTGTCATATTGCTTGTCTGAAATAACATTAAAATGGATTTATGGAAAATTAAATGCATTAATGGAGAAAAGACAAGACTAGATCATCTTAACACTACTTTAAAGACTTCTCCCATGGCTCATTGGGTAAATGATCCACCTGTAATATAGGAAACATGGGAGATGGGGATTGGATCCCTGAATTGGAAGGATACTCTGGAGGAAGAAATGGCAGCCACTCAAGTATTATTGCCTGGATAAGCCCATGAACAGAGAAGCCTTGCAGGCTATAGTCCTTAAGATTGCAAAGAGCTGGACAGAACAAATTATGAATGCACACGAACTTTTGGATATAGAGGAAAGGTCTCATAAGGGAGAATTAGGGTGTTAAGTAGACACAGGATATATATATATATATATAATATAACTGTGGAGTTTTTTTCTGAATTATATTGTTTAAATTTTGGCTTTAAATTATGACTTTATTGATTTAATAAATGTTTAGTTCTTACTTGACTTCTGGAGAAATAAGAAAATACATAAGTTGAACCATAACTCTTAAAAGCTTTGAAAATCCATCAATATAAAATTACTGACTTTGAAATTATAACAAGTAAATGCATGTTTCTTAAAATCTTGTGAAATAACTGAAAAGGAAAAAACCTTGTGAAATTTTTATAAATAAATCTAAGGAGAGCAGTAGTTGGTAAACAAACTAGAACTTGCATGATAGTGAGGAACAAAAGCGATCCAGTACCACAGTGAAAGAAATGAAAATAAAGCCAAACCAGAACAGGAAACAAAAGGCACATCGCTCTGGGTTTACACAAATCAGAAACAGATTATGTGCTTATTCATTATCCTGTTACTAATCAAATTTTAAAAAATCTTCAGGCTTAAGTGTGTTTGGAATACTGAAAGTTTGCATGCTATTTCAGTAGCTGACAGTAGGACGAAGAAAAAAGCACAGATGATGTGCAAATGAGGAAATATTAGATTATGAAACATTTTGGAAGCCAGAGATGATGTGAAAGTTACAAAACAACAGATTATGGGAGGTAACACTGCTTTATTGGTCAATATGTGGATACAATTTTATTTTTAATTACCAAAAAGTAATATTTAGCTTAATTCTTTTTAGAACTCTAAATATTTAAACTTTAAGCAATTTTCCAACAGGTGCTCAGAAATCACTCTGTGCCTCTAAAGTTCTAAATTTTGGCATTCAGCCTAAGCCATAGTGAAGGTGTTAAATCAGTTTTCCGCTAATATTTACAGAGTGTCTGTGTGTGCTAGATGAGTATATTGGTGAAAAGATACAGATACAGTCCCTTCTTCATGGAACTTTGAGAATAGTTTCAGAACCATATATTACTCTGGAACAGGCAATGGCAGCCCACTCCAGTACTCTTGCCTGGATGGAGGAGCCTGGTAGGCTGCAGTCCATGGGGTGGCAAAGAGTTGTGTACGGCTGAGCGATTTCACTTTCACTTTTCACTTTTATGCATTGGAGAAGGAAATGGCAAACCACTCCAGTGTTCTTGCCTGGAGAATCCCAGGGACGGCGGAGCCCGGTGGGCTGCCATCTATGGGGTCGCACAGAGTCAAACACGACTGCAGCAACTTAGCAACAGCAGCAGCAGCATATATTACTCATGTATTATAGAAAAAAATATAGAAAAGATTGAAGGCAGGAGAAGAAGGGTGCGATAGAGGGCTAGATGGTTGGATGCCATCACCAACGCGATGGACATGAATTTGAGTAAGCTCTAGGAGTTGGTGATGCAGAGGGAAGCCTAGCGTGCTGCAGTCCCTGGGGTCACAAGAGTCAAACACGACTGAGTAACTGAACTAACATAAATACAGGAGAGGAGCAGTATTGGTTTAAAAAAAAAAAAAAAAACAACAAAAACAAACAAACAAAAAAAACTTGATGGTTTATTGAGAGTAAATTCAGTGCCAGACAATGGAGAGTCATTGTGATAATGTGAATCATCATATGTCATCCTGCTGAGAAGTCTTTTTGATCTTGGTGACACTGACATATAAAATGAGGAATGTGATATGAGCACAGAAGATGGAAATGATACTACTCTGCCTGCAGTTGGTTGAATCTAAGTTTGTCCAGCCCCAAAGTCCAGATTCTAAGAAAGATATTGATAAAGTAGAAGACATTCAAAGCCAAGGAGTTGGGAATTTTGGAGGGAATTGACAGTATAACAGATGAAGCCTCCTTAAAGCATTTGTGGATATTGAATCTGTAGAAGAGAAGACTCAAGGGGAACTTGAGAGCACCTTTTAAATAGACACAGGGCTTTCCTGTGCAAGAGGCATTTGATTTGTTCCTTGTGGCCCTGCAGTTTCAAACTGGAATGAAAAACTGGAAACTCCAGGGAGTATAATTTTTGCTAAATGTAAAAAGGAATTTTGTACCAGTCACAGCTGTCCGAAGACACATCAGACATCCTCTAGAGAGGCAAGACCTCGGGCGGCAATATTTTCTGCATCACTGAAAGCACTCAGACACAGGCTGGACCAGCACATGTCTGGCAGGCTATTGGATGGGGAATTCATCATCAAATACAAACTAAAATAGAGGCTCCCTAAAGATCTCTTATCCCTTACCACTCTGAGAGTCTAGTCAATGTACATTTTTATTCTTCTGGCTAGTGAGCATCAGCATTCATCCACTTAGCTTCTTTAACCCTATAGTGAAGTTTTTGACTTTTATTTTTTCTCTTTATACATTTAATTTAAAACATTAAAATATTTTGGAGTGATTTCTCTGGCAGCCCAGTGGTTAAGACTTCACCTTTTAATGCAAGGGTGAGGGTCCAATCCCTTGTTGGGGAGCTAAGATTCCACATGCTTTGTGCCCCCACTCCAAACAAAACAAAGCAGAAGCAATATTGTAACAAATTCAATAGATATTTTAAAAATATCTTTTGAAGGTAAGAGAAGTGACTTTGGACATCTACTTTCACTCAGCTCAGAGGCTGTCTAGATCGAGGCCTTGCAAGTTTGTTTTTCTCTCCATCTAGACTCAAGATCTCTGTCACTACCATGCTCTGCCAGATCAGCAGTCTGTTCAAGAATTCTAGCTGCTCTCCTTTTTCCTATTTATTGGAGCAGGAGGTGCTGGGACAGCACTGTATGTCTTATGACTGGCATCATTCAGTCCAGTCAATGTAAGACAGAAAGGATAATTCAGAACCCTGGAGTAAACTGGGTCCCAATGATCAGCAAGTTCTATTAGTGACTGTAGCTTATAACAAACTGAAGAAAGAAGGTTCAGACTTCTGAAAGAAATGGTTCACTCTAAAGCTGCTTAGAATGAAGGTCTTCCAGGAGATATCCATACAATTTTCCTCTTAACTAGGACATATTTCCCCTCTAAATGCATGGACCAGTCCATCCTAAACGAAATAGTCCTGAATATTCATTGGAAAAACTGACACTGAAGCTGAAACTCCAACATTTTGGCCACCTGATGTGAAGAACTGACTCATTGAAAATGATCCTGTTGCTGGGAAAGATTGAAGGCAGGAGGAGAAGTGGCCAATAGAGGATGAGATGGTTAGATGGCATCAACAACTCAGTGGAGATGAGTTTGAGTAAACTCCAGGAGTTGTTGATGGACAGGGAAGCCTGGTGTGCTACAGTCCATGGGGTCACAAAGAGTCGGACATGACTGAACGACTGAACTGAAACACACGAAATCATGTTGGTGCACTGTTTTGGGGTTTACACTCATTCATGAATAGTCTTAAATTTGAAATAAACAGTCTTTGTGTTTAGCAAAGTTACCTAAGGAAAACTCTGATATCTGTCTCTCTTTCACTCTAGCTAGCTATACATATCTATATACCTATATCTATCTACATATGTGTGTGTGTGTGTGTGTGTGTGTTTGTGTGTTTGTGCTAAGTTGCTTCAGTCATGTCTGAGTCTTTGTGACCTGCATGTACCATAGCCCTACAGACTCTTCTGTTCACAGGATTCTCCATGCAAGAATACTGGAGTGGGTTGCTATGCTTTCCTCCAGTGCATCTTCCCAACCCAGTTATCAAACCTGAATCTCTTACATTTCCTGAATTGGCAGGCAGGTTCCTTACTTTTAGTGCTGCTGGGAAACCCTACGTGTGTGTGTGTGTGTGTGTGTGTGTGTGTGTGTATCCCTTTAAAACATAACTTAGCCATAACTTAGTTCATAAAAAATTAATGAGTTTTAAATATGACTAACTGGATGTCAAATATTTTGGTTTTAGGAATACTAGCAAAAAAGGAAACATCAAACTATTTTCCATAATGCAAAATATTTTATCTGACCAAATATTTTATCCTCAATTATAGAGCTATATGGATAATCATCAAAAAAGCAAGAGAGTCCCAGAAAAACATCTATTTCTGCTTCATTGATTATGTCAAAGCCTTTGACGGTGTGGATCACAATAAACTTTGGAAAATTCTGAGAGAGATTGGAATACCAGACCACCTGACCTGCCTCTGGAGAAACCTATATGCAGGTCAGGAAGCAACAGTTAGAACTGGACATCGAACAAAAGGCTGGTTCCAAATAGGAAAAGGAGTACATCAAGGCTGTATATTGTCACCCTGCTTATTTAGCTTCTATGCAGAGTACATCATGAGAAACGCTGGACTGGAAGAAACACAAGCTGGAATCAAGATTACTGGCAGAAATATGAATAACCTCAGATATGCAGATGACACCACCCTTATGGCAGAAAGTGAAGAGGAGCTAAAAAGTCTCTTGATGAAAGTGAAAGTGGAGAGTGAAAAAGTTGGCTTAAAGCTCAACATTCAGAAAATGAAGATCATGGCATCTGGTCCCATCACTTCATGAGAAATAGATGGGGAAACAGTGGAAACAGTGTCAGACTTTATTTTTCTGATCTCCAGAATCATTGCAGATGGTGATTGCAGCCATGAAATTAAAAGACACTTACTCCTTGGAAGAAAGTTATGACCAACCTAGATAGTATGTTAAGAAGCAGAGACATTGCCAACAAAGGTCCATCTAGTCAAGGTTATGGTTTTTCCAGTGATCATGTATGGATGTGAGAGTTGGACTGTGTAGAAAGCTGAACGCTGAAGAATTGATGCTGTGAAACTGATGCTGTTTGAACGTAGTGTTGGAGAAAACTCATGAGAGTCCCTTGGACTGCAAGGAGATCCAACCATTCCACTCTAAAGGAGATCTGTCCTGGGTGTTCATTGGAAGGACTGATGTTAAAGCTGAAACTCCAATACTTGGCCACCTCATGGAAAGAGTTGACTCATTGGAAAAGAGTCTGATGTTGGGAGAGATTGGGGGGCAGGAGGAGAAGGGGACGACAGAGGATGAGATGGCTCGATGGCATCACCGACTCAATGGACATGAGTTTGGGTGATCTCCGGGAATTGGTGATGGACAGGGAGGCCTGATGTGCTGCAATTCATGGGGTCACAAAGAGTCAGACATGACTGAGCGACTGAACTGAACTGATAGAGCTAGGTGGACTTCTGTCATAGCAGAGTAGGTAAAAAAAATCCACCTGCAATGCAAGAGACCTGGGTTAGAATCCTTGGTCACGAAGATCCCTGGAGAAGGAAATGGCAAACCATTCCAATATTCTTGCCTGGAGAATCCCATAGACAGAAAGCCTAGCAGGGTATACAGTCCATGGGGTCACAAGAGCTGGACACGACTTTAGAGACTAACCTACCACCAACACCAACATAGAGCTAGGTGAGCTTGTAGCAAAGCTGAATCTTAATGGTTGTGTCCAATTTTTAGACCTAAAAACTTTGTGGTTCAGGCACCACAGTGACAGAAAGACTCATGCATGAGCCAACACCAGCCAGAAAGGATGTCTTCATTGGGGTTTCTTGCTTCGCTACTGCTCAGTGCTGCTGTGTAGGCTCCTCCTGCCTCTTTTGGCAATGTGACCCAGAGCCCTCAGTGGGTAACCCCACTACCAGCAGCTTTACATGGACCCAAGATCAAGACATGCCTCCATGAATCCTGGTGACTTTTCTCAAGACAGTGGTGTGTTTATTCTTCTTTTCACAGCAACTTTCCTACATGTAGGCAGGGCTTAGATCTCCAACATTCCCAGAAAACTCACATCTCCAGCTTGTCCATCTGAAGAATCCCCATTTTTACTGTGGCCTCAAACTCTTCCATTTGCCTCAAACTCTTCTACTTACCAAGCCAGCCAGCTTAATATTCATTAGTGGACCTAAAAATTAATTGATGTCTATTACCCCTTTGCAAGTAAAGATGGGAGTTAATGGTTAATGCCTATATACTGGTTTTAGAAGAACAACAGCTGAATTCCATTCTTTCTTTTTCTTTTCTTTTAAGTTGGGGGATATTTGTTTTACAATATTTTGTTGCTTTCCACTTCACAACAATGAGAACCGGACATACATATTACTGCACATATATTCCCTCCCTCTGGAGCCTCTCTCTTACCCCCTCCCCCAAACCACCCACCCTGGGTCATCAGAGCACTGAACTGAGCTTTCTGCATCTCAGGCAACACCAAAGGACTCATAAGAAGGTGCCAAGGTATCCAGACTCACTGGCTGAAGATAGACATATGGCTGGTCATCCTTTGATTCTTTGTGTGTTGAAGAGATTCTTTCTTTGATCTAACTCTAGTTAACCACTATTGAGGCCTCTTCTGGACTCAGCCTCAACCTTGGCCTATAAACATTTGAACAAACAGCTTAAAACTTCATCCTTGAGGTAGTCCTAATCCCTCTTACAGTGTTTTCCTGTGAAAACTCAAGTCTGCTGAAATCATTTACTATTTGTTCCAGGCAACATCTGCAGAAGGTGCCCCTCTCTCCCAGTCTCAGGGATGGCAGGAGCCTAATTTTGATAACAGTCAGTTAGCAAACCCAGATGGATTTCACAGGGACCAACTCCTTCCCAAACTTCCTGATTTCTGAAATTTTCACTTCCTTGACTGTGCTAAAATTTTAAACATTCCCATGCTTTCTATACTATCATTTTCTCTTAAAACAACAGTTTACCTCAGCTCAAATAGAAGCTGAGTTCAATTCACACTGGACCCTCTTCCTAATTGTGAAAATTAATTATCAGTTTATATCTGCCCTTATCATTTTACCTAGTGTTTGACTTTACTTATCTTTGATAGTGTCTAAGGAATGCATGTGATGTAATCATTTTTTTTTTTAACTCATCCTCTTAACCATCAATCTCATCATCTCTTGCCACAGTCATGTTTGACTCTTCATGACCCTAGGGACTGTAGCCCACCAGACTCCCCTGTCCATAGGATTTCCCAGGCAAGAATACTGTAGTGGGTTGTCATTTCCTACTCCAGAGGATCTTCCCAACCTAGGGATCAAACCCATGTCTCTTATGTCTCTTGCATTGGCAAGTGGGTTCTTTACCACTAGCGTCACCATGTATGTGTGTAATTATATAAATAGTTAAATAGAAAATGTTTGCAATAATAGAATAATGCTCTGAATATTGTAGATAAACTGTGCCCTCTACTAGATCTAGATCTAGATGCTATATTTCTATATAAATTGGATTCAAATTCTTTAGCAATTTCTCCTAAGATTTAATTAAGATACATTTTCTCATTAGTCGGTAGGCCTCATGTTTTACACTGAAAAAGGGTATCCTTATAGAGTCTATATTAATCCTCTTCAGTTCAGTTCAGTTCAGTCACTCAGTCGTCTCTGACTTCTTGAAACCCCATGAATCAAAGCACACCAGGCCTCCCTGTCCATCACCATCTCCCAGAGTTCACTGAAACTCACTTCCATAGAGTCAGTGATGCCATGCAGCCATCTCATCCTCTGTCATCCCCTTTTCCTCCTGCCTCCAATCCCTCCCAGCATCAGAGTCTTTTCCAATGAGTCAACTCTTTGCATGAGGTGGCCCACTTGCCAATGCAAGAGACATAAGAGACAGGGGTTCGATCCCTAGGTTGCAGTTTCAGCTTCAGCATCATTCCTTCCAAAGAACACCCAGGGCTGATCTCCTTTAGAATGGACTGATTGGATTTCCTTGCAGTCCAAGGGACTCTCAAGAGTCTTCTCCAACACCACAGTTCAAACAGCATCAATTCTTTGGTGCTCAGCTTTCTTCACAGTCCAACTCTCACATCCATACATGACTACAGGAAAAACCATAGCCTTGACTAGATGGACCTTTGTTGGCAAAGAATGTCTCTGCTTTTGAATATAGTATCTAGGTTGGTCATAACTTTTCTTCCAAGGAGTGAGTGTCTTTTAGTTTCATGGCTGTAGTCACCATCTGCAGTGATTTTAGAGCCCAAAAAAATAAAGTCTGACACTGTTTCCACTGTTTCCCCATCTATTTCCCATGAAGTGATGGGACCAGATGTCATGATCTTTGTTTTCTGAATCCTCTTCAGCATGTTATTATGAAAAGAAAAAGATAATCAACTAGGTGCAATACTTATACAAGGCTCAGAACATACAGTATTTTCCATCAAAATCTAAACAAACTATCCAAAAGGATATGAATTTGATTTTGTTTCCAAATTAACTTCCTGAATTGATTTTGTATATAGTTCAATTTTTAATTCATGAAACATGACCATAATACATTTTTCTAAATTCTCATTTCTATACTTACATTTCACTCATATTTTCTCACACTGAATAAGCTTTATATGATTTTCTGATTTGAAAATCCTGTTTGTATGTACTGAATCTTCTTTAATATATTAATCTCTCAGTACTTTTCAGTACCATCTCTAAAATTGTACACTCATGCCTCACAGAGATATCTCATTGTCATTTTTGGTAAAGTAAATCCTCTCCATCTGGCTGATGACTTAGTGTAAGACTTTTCAAATATGCACCTGACTTGACTTCAGGTTATTTTAAATTAATACTCCTTCAACATAGCTTGACCATGGATGTGAAAACTGAAAGCATAATAGAAAGTAACAGATTTTTGCCAAATGGCTTTGCCAGAAAAACTTTGGTGGAATATGTGTGTGTGTGTATTTTGACTCTCAACAAAAATTTTACTACTTATCAAGATGTTTAAAATTTTTATGATGATCTAAAACAAAAATGATCATTTTATTCTACTGTTAGATAGGAAACATGTTAAAAAGACAATTCTCTTTTTTGAATTCTTAATATATATATATATATGTATTTTATACAAAACAAAAAAGTAGAAATTGGCAATGTCTTGTCAATATTCATAAGATAAGGTTTTAAATTATCAAGTGCATTTTCAAATATTCTAAAATGTTGCTGAGAAGATAACAGTGAATCTTCATCTGAAGATACAGAATTTCAAATGTGAGCCAACTATGAAAACAATAATGATTGTAAGGAGATGCTTCATCAGTGTAAGCCTGATCATGGTCCGCCAATTAACAGATATAAAAGGTCCAGAAATAAGGGACTAAAAGGGAATGAGGGAGTTCAAAGGAAAAGTTCAATTAAATCATACATGTTATTCTTATGTTCCATTTCCATTGAACAACCAGTCTATTCAGTGGCCATGGACATGGACATGTTATGTTTAAGTGAAGCAGAGCTAAATGATTATGACTTATGAAGAAAGAAAACAGCTTTTCTATTCATAAGTGCAGAAAGGAAACAGAATATTTAACTTTCTTAAAATACCATGAGCTGCCCAGGTGGCACTAGTGGTAAAGAACTGGCTTGCCAATGCAGGAGACATAAGAAATGCAAGTTCAGTCCCTGGGTTGGGAAGATCCCCTGGAAGAGGGCATGGAAACCCACTCCAATCATTTTCCCCTGGAGAATCCCATGGACAGAGGAGCCTGGTGGGCTAAATCCACAGGGTCATGCAGAGTCAGACTCGACTGAAGAAAATTAGCACACACGCACATATACCATTCCTGGAAACTAAAACTCAGAAGGTTAAAAGTGAAGTCACGTTAGAAGGTTTAGAGGAAATCAACTCTTAGTGGAAATCTAAGTTTCCACTTGGACTAGCGTGGGAAATTCCATGAAGTCTAAAACTGGCATGTTCCCTTAAAGTTATTTTTTTGATGAAGTTTTAAGAGGCATCCCTTCTGTCAGATGAGCTGTGATTATGTTACTACTTATAGGCTGTTCCTGACTATATTGCAGTCTCTCAACAAGTCATTTTTTACTTATTACCATGGCTTTTACTCATCCTTTTTCTAACGTATCAGGAACACTGGTAGGTTGTCAGGTTTTAGAATTTACACTTTGAAGGAATTAGAAAAGAATAATTTATGAAATAATTTTTAGTTTCATTTAGCCACATGTGTTAGAATAGATGAATCTGTTTCCTTCTAGTACTGAACTCATATTTCAAAATACTTAAACTGCAGCTTCCTACTTTTGTATTCCAGTCCCCTATGATAAAAAGGACATCTTTTTTGGATGTTAGTTCTAAAAGTTCTTTTAGGTCATCATGCTGCTGCTGCTAAGTCGCTTCAGTCGTGTCCGACTCTGTGCGACCCCATAGACAGCAGCCCACCAGGCTCCCCCGTCCCTGGGATTCTCCAGGCAAGAACACTGAAGTGGGTTGCCATTTCCTTCTCCAATGCATGAAAGTGAAAAGAGAAAATGAAGTTGCTCAGTCGTGTTCGACTCATAGTGCCCCCTAAGACGGCAGCCTACCAGACTCCTCCATCCATGGGATTTTCCAGGCAAGCGTACTGGAGTGGGGTGCCATTGCCTTCTCCCTTAGGTTATCATAGAACCATTCAAATTCAGCTTCTTCAACATTACTGTTTGGGGAAAAAAAAAAAACTTGGCTTATTGTCATATTGAATGATTTGCCTTGAAAACGAACAGAGATCATTCTGTCTTTTTTGAGACTGCACCCAAGTACCGTATTTCAGACTCTTGTTGACTGTGAGTACTACCCATTTCTTCTAAGAGTTCTTGCCCATAGTAGATGGTATAATGGTCATCTGAATTAAATTTGCCCATTGTGGTCCATATTAGTTCACTGATTCTTAAAATGTTGATGTTCACTCTTGCCATCTCCTGTTTGACCATTTTTAGCTTCATTCATGGACCAAACATTCCAGGTTCCTATGCAATATTGTTCTTTACAGCATTGGACTTTACTTCCATGATCAGTCACATCCACAACTGGGTGTTGTTTTCACTTTTGCTTCTGTCCTTTTCATCATAGGGTACTGGAATGCAAAAGTAGGAAGTCAAAAGACAGCTGGAGTAATAGCCAAATATTTGGCCTTGGAGTACAAAATGAAGCAGGGCAAAGGCTAACAGAGTTTGCCAATGAAATACACTAGCAAAACCCTCTTCTAACAGGACAAAAGAAGACTCTACACATGGATATAACCAGATTGTCAAAACTGAAATGAGATTGATTATATTTTTTTGCATCCAAAGATGAGGAAATTTTATACAGTCAGCAAAAATAAGACCAGGACCTGACTATGGCTCAGATCATGAATTTATTATCACCAAATTCAGACTTAAATTGGAGAAAGTAGGGAAAACCACTAGACCATTCAGATATGAGCTAAATCAAACCCTTATGATTATACAGCAGAAGTGACAAATAGATTCAAGGTATTAGATCTGATAGAGGGCCTGAAAAACTATGGAGGGAGGTTTGTGACATTGGACAGGAAGCAGTGATCAAAACCGTTCCTAAGAAAAAGAAGTGCAAAAAAGCAAAATGGTTGTCTGAGGAAACCTTACAAACAGCTCAGAAAAGAAGAGAAGTGAAATGGAAAGGAGGAAAGGAAAGATATACCCATCTGAATGTGGAGTTTCAAAGAATAACAAGGAGAGATAAGAAAGCCTTCCTCAGTGATCTATGCAAAGAAATAGAAAAACAACAACAACAACAACAACAACAACAACAATACAATGGGGTACACTAGAGACCTCTTCAAGAAAATGAGAGATACCAAGGGAACATTTCATGCAAAGATGTGCACAGTAAAGGACAGAAATGGTATAGACCTAACAGAAGCAGAAGATATTAAGAAGTGGTGGAAAGAATACCCAGAACTATACAAAATATATCTTCATGGCCAAAATAACCATGATGGTGTGATCATTCACCTAGAGCTAGACATCCTAGAATGCAAAGAAAGTCAAGTGGGCCTTAGGAAGCATCACTACTAATAAAGCTAGTGGAAGTGATGGAATTCCAGTTGAGCTATTTCTAATCTTAAAGAGGATGCTGTGAAAGTGATACACTCAATATACCAGCAAAATTGGAAAACTCAGCAGCAGTCACAGGACTAGAAAATATCAGTTTTCCTTCCAATCCCAAACAGGATGAAGTCAAAGAATATTCAAATTATCATACTATTGCACTTATGTCACACACTACGAAAGTAATGCTCAAAATTCTCCAAGCCAGGCTTCAAAACTACATGAACCATAAACTTCCAGATGTTCAAATTGGATGTAGAAAAGCCAGATAAACCAGAGATCAAATTGCCAAAATCTGTTTGATAATAGAAAAATCAAGAGAATTAAAAAAAAATCTACTTCTGTTTTAGTAATTACACGAATGCCTTTGACTGTGTAAGTCACAGAAACTGTGGAAAATTCTTCAAGAGATGGGAATACCAGACCACTTTACCTGCCTCATGACAAATCTGCATGCAGATCAAAAGCAAGTTAGAACCAGACGTGGAACAACAAACTGGTTCCAAATTGGGAAAGGAATGTGTCAAGATTTATTTTGTCGTTCTGCTTATTTAACTTATATTCACAGTATATCATGCTAAATGCTGGGCTGGATGAAGTACAAGCTGGAATCAAGATTGCCAAGAGAAATATCAATAACCTCAGATATGCAGATGACACCACCTTTGTGGCAGAAAACGAAGAAGAACTGAAGAGCCTCCTGATGAAAGCTAAAGAGGAGAGCGAAAATGTTGACTTAAAACTCAACATTCAAAAAACTAAGATCATGGCATCTGATCCCATCACTTCATGGCAAATAGATGGGGAAACAATGGAAACAGAGACAGACTTTAATTTTGGGGGCTCCAAAATCACTGCAGATGGTGACTGCAGCCATGAAATTAAAAGACACTTGTTCTTTAAAAGAAAAGCTTTGATGAACCTAGACAGCATATTAAAAAGTAAAGACATTACTTTGCTGAGAAAGGTCCATCTAGTCAAAGCTATAGTTTTTCTAGTAGTCAAGTACAAATGTGTGATTCGACTATAAAGAAAGCTGAGTACCAAAGAATCAATGCTTTTGAACTGTGGTGTTGGAGAGGACTCTTGAGAGTCCCTTGGAGTGCAAGAAAGTCCAAACAGTCAGTCCTAAAGGAAATCAGTTTGAATATTCATTGGAAGGACTGATACCAAAGCTGAAACTCCAATACTTTGACCACCTGATGCGAAGAACTAACTCACTGGGAAAGCCGCTGATGCTGGGAAAAAGACTGAAGGCAGAAGGGGATGACAGAGGATGAAATGGTTGGATGGCATCACTGACTTGATGGATATGAGTTTGAGCAAGCTCCAGGAATTTGTGATGGACAGGGAAGCCTGGCATGCTGCAGTCCATGAGGTTGCAAAGACTCGGACATGACTGAGCCATTGAATTGAACTGAAACTACAGCTATCAAAATCTCTCATCCATCTGTGTTTTTTCAGACTCTAACTACAAGATTTACATACAAAAGCAAACAAACATGGATAGTAATGTAGCACTTCAAAGAAAAAAAATTGGGGGAATAAAATGCAAAGACCTTTTAAAATAAAATATTTAACAAAAGAGCTAGCAATAAAATGCTGGGCAAATAAGTTAAATGTGTACAAAAAATTAATATTGTTGTAGCAGCCATGCCGCCTGAAAGATATACAGAAAGTCAGTTTTAGGGAATTTTCCTGATTGAGTAGAGATCCTATTACTGGTACAAATCTTTATAAATATAACTGCATTACACCCTTATTACCATCTGAGCATGTAAATGATCATTATTATGTTATAAAAACTTGAAATGGTTAAAACAATTGTAGTATCTTTAAGGGAAATCAATATCCACAGGGCTGCATTTATCCAGTAGAAAAAGTCTTTAATACTTAATTCTGTACGGAGCAGAAATTTGGCAGGGAATAAAACAAGAAGCTTGAATTATTTAAGCCTGTTTTTCTAACAGGGAAAATCAGAAACAATAAAATAAATTCTACTGTAGGACTTTCATCTGTCTGTGTGGTAACCAGGAACCACCTAACTTCTGTGTAAGCTTATTGCTGCCATTGTAAGTGTCATGATTTCCATTTCAAAACTCCTTTTCAGTTGTGTCTTTCTCTAGCCTCAAAATGATACATTACATGCTATCAAAGTCAAAACAATCCCCTATCTGTGTGATGATAATTGTAGAAACTCACCAAGATGCAATCACGGCAGATTGGTTATTCTACTGCATTGTTTTGGAGGATGGAGATGGAGGGTGTTCTAACACAGAATTAGTAACATTTATTTTTATTCACATCTGAGGTATGGTGTTACCTATTCTGCTACTGCAGCAGCATTTCAATTTCCATAGTTGCTACTACAATACTGATTGAACTGTAAGATTGCTGGATCTTTGGTGTTACTCCTAGGTTTGTTTATTATCAATGTGTGAAGAAAAAACACTTAATCATCAAGGAATCATTTTTGCTTTCCAAGTATAAATTGGATACAAAAATATCTGTCTTTTTCGGCTCATAAAATTAGTCTGGAAGTCCAATGAAATGATGAGGAATTAAGATTTGGATACAATTTGGTCATATCTACTAAAGTTGGTGGAATTTGATATGTATTTGTATGTGCCATTGCTCAGTCACTAAGTCATGTCCAACCCTTGGCAACTCCATGGACTTCAGTAGGCCAGACTTTCCTGCCTGGAAAGGTTTCCCTTCACTATCTCCCAGTTGCTCAAACTCATGTCTACAAAGTTGTTGATACCGTCCAACCATCTCATCCTCTGTTGCTCCCATCTCCTCTTGCCCTCAATCGTTCCTAGCTTCAGGGTCTTTTCCAATGAGTCAGTTCTTCACATCCGGTGGATAGGTCTGTGATATTATTTTGGAATGTCTGTAGAATATCCTCCCAAGCCTAAATAGAATCGGTCACCTGACCTTCATTTGTAACATATCTCATATGATATACTATGTTTATCATAAGAAATTAAAGGCCCCTGATTCAGTCAAGGTACAAGGATATAATTTATTTAGAATACCTCCAGTTCTTCCCATTAGAAAAGAAGTAGCAACAGAAAAAAGAAAATTATTCTTTATTTGTTGTTAAATGAAGGTTTCCCCCATTACTCCTATTTTTTTTCTAGTTAATACTTTGTCCACACTTTTGATACTCTTCCTGAATTCCATAAATAGTGACCAAGAGTTTAAAAAGCATATACATAGATACTTTTTTTTAAAGATGGACATTATTTTTAGAATAATTTTAGTTTTAGAGAAGGACTGAGAAGATAATATAGAATTACCATATGTACTCCCTACTCCTTTCTGTACTTGGTTTCCCTTTAGTATTACATGTTTACATTAGTATGGTATATTTGTTAAAATTAATGATCAGTCACTGATACTTTATTATTTAAAAATGTCCAGCTTATTCAGATTTGTCTAGTTTTAAAATCATGCAAATTTTCTATTCCAAGATCCCATCTAAGATATAACATTACACTTGTCATGTTTCCTTAGGCTCATCTTGACTGTGACAGTCTCTTAACCTTTCTTGTTTTTCATGTCCTTGAGAGTTCTGGGCAGTACTGGCTAGGTACATCATAGGATCTTCTCCCTTGAAATTTGTCTAATGTTCTTCTCATGATTAGACTGATTGTGGGGAATGGGGAGAAAGAGCATAGAAATAACTTTCCATTTTGTTTTTGTTAGTATGACTTAATGTTGACCTTGAACACCTAACTGAAATAGTGGTTGTCAGTTTTCTCCACTGTTATAGTTTTATCAAGTTACTCTTCTGTTTTTTCACCTCCTTTCATCCTGTAATCATTGGGTGGAAGTCACAGACCACACCCCACACTTAAGAAGTGGCAGTTTTACTTGCCTCCTTGATGGTAGAGTATCTGTAATTCTACTGCATGGGAGATCTAGCATTTTCTCTTCTCTCTCATTGGCTTGTTTATTCAATCATTTATAGCAACTTAAATTGATGTTTATTTTATACTTTGCATTGTAATCTAATATCACTTTAGTTACTTTATTGCTCAAGTTGTTCTACCTCTGACCAATGGAAACCCTTGCAACTGGCTCTGGTCCCTTCCATCCCCCTTACATCAATGTGAATCTTATCTTCTTTTGGTTTTGTTTTAAGAACTTCTTTACTTTAAGACAGTACAATATATTTCAGACTCACCCTGTATATTTTCTGGCTTATTTGTATATT
>SJXQ01007206.1:8459-26742 GCA_006408695.1 Aepyceros melampus | reverse complement strand
ATAATTTTATATATATATATATATATATATATATATATATATAAAACTTATTGTGAGATAGAAAATAAGCTTCTGGTTAACAAAGGGGAAAGAGTAGGGGGAATAAATTAGCAGGTTCTGACTATCATATACACACTGGTATACATAAAATAGATAACTGATAAGGACCTGTTGCATAGTGCAGGGAAATATACTCAAAATTTTGCAATAAGTATAAGAGGAAAGAACCTGAAACATATATTTTTCATATATATATATACACACACACACACACACATATATATATATATATCATTATGCAGTACACCTGAAAATAACCCAGCATTGTACATTAATTATATTTCAATTTAAAAATTTTAAATTAAAAAAATTGCAATCTAAAGGCAGATATTGACAGAATGGAATAAAAATAGTAAACAGTATCATGATGTTTGCACAAGTCTGAGCTCATTGAATTGTATACATTAAATACTTGCATGATTTGGTATACTAATTATAGTTCAATAAAGCTGCTAAATATGCTTTTAAAATAATGTAATTGACTTTATTACTGAGAAAAAAAAGCATGCTATGGATACTATTAATAGTTGCATCCAGTGTTAATAAGGTATCATAGTTTTAGACACTTTCAGAGAAATTAAATATATGTATGTACATCAACCCTTGTATGTTCACATATCTGCAAATGTTTCTATGTGTAACCGTGTTTATTTATATTAAATTGAACATGAGTTCTTACTAATGTCTCCAACTTGAATTCATTGCCTATAGATGATTCTAAACTTTCACTGCTTTTCTGTAAAATCCCGCTTCATTCTGTGAAAAACGTGGCTCCTACAAACTAGTATTTGTTGTCTTAAGTGTTCAATCCCTATAACATGTAGAACTGTATCTCTAGGGGAGCTGTAGAGGCTCCCCTTACAGTTAGTTAATCATAGAAGGGAATTATTATTCAGCTAATAATGTTCAGTTACTTTTGCCTTTGATCTTACAGACTCCACTAATTTCCAAAGTTATTTTACTTAGGTCAGCACCTTGTACACCTTCATCATTTGTGAAGTTTTTTTCATATATTTTTAATAAAACTATATTCTCTTGGCATGGTCATAATTCCTGGAATCTTTCCATATCATAAAAAATTAATTTTTGCATATATTAAGGCTCAGTGTGCTATAAAAATGCATAGCATCTATAATTATCATTACAATATTTTATAGAATAGTTTTGACATCCTAAAAGAGCCCCTTATCTTTCACCTATTCAACTTTTTATCCTTCCCACTGAACTCCTGATATTAACTGATCCTTTCACTGTCTCTATACTTTTGTGTTTTCCTGAATGACATATAACTGGATTCATATAGTACAGTGTCTTTTCAGACTGGCATCATTCATTAGCAATCACCTTTATTTTTTTGCATAAGGTAACAACTCATTTCTTTATGATGCTGAAAATGTCCCTTCACATATGTGCACTAGTTTCTTTATCCATTCACCTATGCAAGGATATCTTGGCTCATTCTAGTTTTGGAGATTATAAACTGTTAGATGCATTCATATGCATATATTTATGCAATCATGATTTCAGATCAACCAGATCAACCTAGGGACACCACCTATGTTTCATAGGTTTAGACTGTGTTCAATTTTGTAAGAAAATTATGAAAACCCTATCTCAAAGAGTGGCTGCATCATTTTACATTTCAGTCAGCAGTGAATGAGATTTCCTGTTACTTCACATCCTTACCAGCATTCTGCATTGATATTTTTGCAGTCTTTATCCATCATGATGGGTATATAATGCCATTTCATTTGCTTGAATTAGCCATTTTTAATGACAGATAATGCTAAACACTCAGTTCAGTTCAGTTCAGTCACTCAGTCATGTCTGACTCTTTGTGACCCCATGAACTGCAGCACACCAAGCTTCTCTGTCCATCACCACCTCCTGAAATTTGCTCAAACTCATGTCCATCAAGTTGATGATGCCATCCAACCATCTCATTTTCTGTTGCCCCATCTCTTCCTGCCTTCAATCTTGCCCACAATTAGGGTCTTTTCCAATGAGTCAGTTCTTCACATCAGGTGGCCAAAGGATTGGAGTTTCAGCTTCAACATCAGTCCTTCCAATGAATATTCAGGACTGATTTTGTTTAGGATTGACTGATTTTATCTCCTTGTAGTCCAAGGGACTCTCAAGAGTCTTCTCCAACACAATTCAAAAACATTAATTCTTCAGAGCTCAGTTTTCTTTATAGTCCAGCTCTCACATCCGTACACAGCTACTGGAAAATCATAGCTCTGACTTGATGGACCTCTCTCAGCAAAGTAATGTCTCTGCTTTTTAATATGCTGTCTAGGTTGGTAAATAGCTTTTCTTTCAAGGAGCAAGCATCATTTAATTCCATGGCTGCAGTCACCATCTGCAGTGATTTTGGAGCCCATGAAAATAAAGCCTGTCACTGTTTCCATTGTTTCCCATCTATTTGCCATGAAGTGATGGGATCAGATGTCATGATCTTAGTTTTCTGAATGTTGAGTTTTAACTCAATATTTTTACTCTCCTCTTTCACTTTCATCAAGAGGCTCTTTAGTTCTTCTTCATTTTCTGCCATAAGGGTGGTGTCATCTGCATATCTGAGGTTATTGATATTTCTCCTGGCAGTCTTGATTCCAGCTTGTGCTTCATCCAGCCCAGCATTTCACATGATGTACTCTGCATATAAGCTAAATCAGCAGGACAATATACAGTCTTGATGTACTCCTTTACCCATTTGGAACCAGTCCATTGTTCCATGTGCAGTTCTAACTGTTGCTTCTTGACCTCCATACAGATTTCTCAGGAGCAATGTTAAATATAATTTTATGCTTATTTGATATTCGTGTGTCTTATTTAGTGAGTTGTCTGTTATATCTTTTGCTGATATAAATATTTTTCTGTTTTGTTTTCTTATTGCTTTCATCCTATGTGTCCCTCAGTTTCACATTTGCCCCCTGACAATTTACCCTTGGAAGAAGTTGGAGGTCTCTGTGGGTCGTTTCTGCTTGGCCTCAATGGGATCTTTCTTCTCTGATATATCACACAAGGGCCAGATCAAGGGAGGAATGTGGATAAGGGCCCTTCTTACTGTCTTCCTTCCCTAGAAACTGCACACAAAGGATGAGCTTATATTTAACCTTCCTTTGAGGAAAGATGAGTTGGGTGTCTTATTGATGCCCAAGAACCACTGCAGGAAAAGGCTTCTATGTATGTCCCCTGTACCTCTAGCCAGACAGATGCCAAAGCTGGCTCACCTGAACTCCCTGCCAGCCTATCCATTCTATTCCATCTATTTCTGCAGCTGGACTCTAGAAGATCTGCTTGTCCCTCAGAGTTATACATCCTCCTTCACTGGGAAGGCGTGCAAGTCTCAACTAATGTGTTTGCCACTCTGTTACTGCCTGAGGAATTAAGTGATCTAATGATAGTAAGTCATAACTTGGAGTCATCCCAGCATCACCCATTCCATTGGTGATGGGGGACACATTTTGTCACAGGTTTTCATTCTTCTTTAGGACTGAGACATCCAAAGCCTTCTCTTAAGGAGTCCCCTTTGGAGCCAAAATGTCACCATAAATGCACATTTCTGATCTAGGCAGTTGGTCTATTAGATTCCTTATATATCATCAGTGGGAATTTCATGGGATAAGGACATATGGTGGTTTCTCCCAAAATAGCCCATCTCCCACGTCCACCTCTGCTTCTTTAAGAAAGGTAGATGCTGCTATTGCTCTTTGCATAAGGTAGAATTTATTAGCCTTATTTTCTCACACCATTGCTCTCTGATCCAGT
Organism: Aepyceros melampus; assembly: GCA_006408695.1. NCBI lineage: Eukaryota > Metazoa > Chordata > Mammalia > Artiodactyla > Bovidae > Aepyceros > Aepyceros melampus. The sequence continues at coordinate 22,911 of SJXQ01007206.1, read as the reverse complement.
AAATTAGTACATGTCTATGTGCAAATCTCTAGGAAGAATATATTTGTAAATATTTTCTGCATCTCAAGGCCTGCATTTTTCATACTTCCTTCACCTTCACCCCTCTCCCTTCTTTATTCTGTGTATCATCTACATATGTATACATTTGGTAAAAATCCAGAGTAGTCTATTTCTTCTCCATCAATCAATCAATTTAGTTGTTCAGTTGTGTCCAACTCTTTGCGACCCCATGAAATACAGCACCCCTGCCCTCCCTGTCCATCACCAACTCCAGGAGCTCACCCAAATCCATGTCCATTGAGTCGGTGATGCCATCCAACCATCTCATCCTCTGTCATCCCCTTCTCCTCCTGCCCTCAAGCTTTCCCAGCATCAGGGTCTTTTCTAATGAGTCAGCTCTTAACATCAGGTGGCCAAAGTATTGGAGTTTCAGCTTAACATCAGTCCTTCCAATGAACACGCAGGACTGATCTCCTCTAGGATAGACTGGTTGGATCTCCTCACAGTCCAAGGGACTCTCAAGAGTCTTCTGCAACACCACAGTTCAAAAGCATCAATTCTTCTGTGATCAGCTTTCCTTATACTCCAACTCTCACATCCATACATGACCACTGTAAAAGCATAGCCTTGACTAGACGGACCTTTGTTGAAAAAGTAATGTCTCTAGTTTTTAATATGCTGTCTATGTTGGTCATAACTTTCCTTCCAAGGAGTAAGCATCTTTTAATTTCATGGCTGCGATCACCATCTGTAGTGGTTTTGGAGCCCAGAAAAATAAAGTCTGACAATGTTTCCACTGTTTCCCCATCTATCTGCCATGAAGTGATGGGACTGGATTCATGATCTTAGTTTTCTGAATGTTGAGCTTTAAGCCAACTTTTTCACTCTCCTCTTTCACTTTCATCAAGAGGCTTTTTAGTTCCTCTTCACTTTCTGCCATAAGGGTGGTGTCATCTGCATATCTGAGGTTATTGATTATTTCTCCCAGCAATCTTGATACCCACTTGTGCTTCTTCCAGCCCAGTGTTTCTCATAATGTACTCTGCATGTAAGTTAAATAAGCAGGCTGACAATATACAGCCTTGAAATACTCCTTTCCTGATTTGAAAGTCTGTTGTTCCATGTCCAGTTCTAACTGTTGCTTCCTAACCTGCATATAGGTTTCTCAAGAGGCAGGTCAGGTGGTCTGGCATTCTTATCTCTTTCAGAATTTTCCACAGTTTATTGTGATCCACACAGTCAAAGGCTTTGGCATAGTCAATAAAGCAGACATAGATGTTTTTCTGGAACTCTCTTGCTTTTTTGATGATGCAGTGGATGTTGGCAATTTGATCTCTGGTTCCTCTGTCTTTTCTAAAACCAGCTTGAACATCTGGAAGTTCACAGTTCACATATTGCTAAAGCCTGGCTTGGAGAATTTTAAGCATTACTTTACTAGCATGTGAGATGAGTGCAATTGTGTGGTAGTTTCAGCATTCTTTGGCAATGTCTTTCTTTGGGATTGGAATGAAAACTGACCTTTTCCAGTCCTGTGGCCACTGCTGAGTTTTCCAAATTTGCTGACATATTGAGTGCAGCACTTTCGCAACATCTTTTAGGATTCTTCTCCACAAACAATGCAAATGTTTATTGATATTGACTGATATTGATATATATTTTTTGAATAAAACTTAAACACTTAAAATAACATATACAATTCAATAAACATGAATAAAACAAAGGCCCTATCAGTTATTATGCAATTAACTTTAACTACAATTAGAGAGACTAAGTATTGGCTCAAAAGTAAAGAATCCACTTACCAATGTAGGAGACACAGGTTTGATCCTTGGTCCAGGAATATCCCCAGGGAAGGAAATGCAACCCACTCCAGTATTCTTGCTTGGGAAATTCCATGAACAAAAGAACCATGCGTGCTACCATCCATGTGGTTGTAAAAAGTGGGACATGACTTAATGACTGATCAACAACAAGTATTATAGAAGAGAGGGAGAAAATTTACTTTTAAGGAAATCATTTTCTAATAAGTGAATCTAATATTTAATATTTATTTGAGCTCCTCTTTAAAAATATTTTTATTGGAGTATAGCTGATTTACAATATTGCATTTGCTTCTGCTATACACGAAAATGAATCAGTTATCCATAAGAGTAAGTGAGTGATAGTTGCTTAGTAGTGAGCAACCCTTTGCAAACACATAGTCTGTAGCCTGCCAGGCTTCTCTGTCCACGGAATTCTCCAGGCAAGAACACTGGAGCGGGTTGCTATTTTCTTCTCCAAGTTATCCATATGACCACTCTTTTTTAGATTCTTTTCCCATATAGGCCATTACAGAGTACTGAGTAGAGTTCCCTGCACTTGAGTTCTTTTCTTAATGGAATAGTTCACTGGAGGCTAAAGATTATGCACTTTACATTTCCTCTTCATTCCTCAATGAAGGGAGATAATTTCAGTTTTCAGATCACAAAAAGCAGATGTGATACAAAACATGTAAAATCAACCTTTTTATCTCCAGGAAATGCATTTAGGGAAAATGCATTTGTTTTCCTTGAAATGATACTGAGGACTCAGAAAACTCATCAACTCTAGCAGTACTGTTGTAATGCCAGTTATCAATCTCCCTATGAGTAGGTGGGTTCTACTGAGAAAACTTGAAAGATTTGGTAGCATAATGTGCTTTGGTGAAACAAAATCAAGCAAAACAAACTAAAAAATAAAAATCAATTAAAAAAATGGAGTAATAAATAAGTGAAGGCAAGTAGTTATAATAGATTTATAAAACTAAAAATTAAAAGGACGGAAATAAAAAATAGTGACAACAGATGACTTTTAAAACAAAATCCATCACTCTAGTGAATTTTTGAATATTTTATATACATTATATTAGAAGTTAATATTTTGAAAATTCAATTTGTTATGTATAATTAATAAAAAATTTTGGAGGAAAAGTGGATAAACTTTTATTTAAAGAGAATCATTAATGTGAGATACTTTCTGGTTTATTTATCTTTATATTCTATGTCTTACTAGACTTCATTATAAAAAAATGACATGCCCATGGTTCATAGCAGCTGCAATCCATTAGACTAATGGATAGAATTACAGATTGCCTTAGGAATTGTCTATTATATAGCAAAATCAAATGTAAACCCTAGAGTGAAAATTCTTGACATTATTAAATGTAAGAAACACAGTGTTTTCAGGAAGATGTTATTAAAAAGGATTTAGGACATCTGACTAATATACCAGAAAGTAATATGATGTTTAGGCCAAAATAGAAGATACTGTGTGTTCTTGTTATGCTCTAGTAGAGCAATTTACATGTCCAGTCTTTACCTAACAATGTTCACTATAATATCCACTTTTCCTATCAAACAATATGTGCAGGTTGTGTGCACATATATTTTATTATTACTCAAAATAGTACCTTGTGCAATTGTTTTTATTCATCCATTTGGAAATAACAACTGACAAAATATTGTGTGCCTTGTCTATACCCAGTATTAGAAAGATGCACTGCTTAATGACATGAGCAGACCCAAAAGTAACTTTCAAATAAATTATCTTATGCTTCCACTATCATAAGTACAACAGAAATATTCTTACCTTTTGTTCACATTCTCACATTCCTTTAGGTTTCTATGACTCAATTTTATCACATGACATCAACATTTCTGATCAAGATCACATTCTCAAGCAGCAGCTTTAAAAGACTGCACTTTGACACTCTCAAGTTCAGTTTTGAAACAAAGAGAAAGGTAAGAGAAGATTTTGTTGTCCTTCAAGCTCCCCCCTCACCAGGATGGCCAACAGGGAACACCTGTCCAGTGAGCTGAAAGCCACCTGCTAACCAGTAAGATTAGTGTAGCATCAGATTTTTAGAAAATGGCTTTTATTTAATCAAACTCTTAGGAGGAAAGAAAGATTCATTATTGCTGTTGTTGCAGAGGAGTGTTGAGGTACTTTGACTCACCTCTTTAAACTTACAGAAATGTTAGAGCTCCAGAAGCTCATTGGTGCCTGAGCTGCTGCTGTGCCTGAGCTAACAGTGATATTAACTATTGGAATTATATCCTACCCTTTAAACATTCAACTTCCCTTTATATATTAGTTATTTTCCACAGGGAGAAGGAAATGGCAACCCACTGCAGTAGTCTTGCCTGGAGAATTCCATGAATGGGGGAGACTTGTGGGCTATAGTCCATGGGGTCACAAAGAGTCAGACGTGACTGAGTGACTAACACAATGACAATTTTACCACAAGACAGTTTCTTTCCCTGTAAATTGATCTAAATCATTGTAAGAACTGAAAGATCCTGCCCTCCAAAAATTCATATCCTGAGTCTTTACTCCCAATGCAATGTTATTAAAAGGTAAAACCTTGCAAAGTTTATTGGATTTAAATGAGGTCATTGGGTTGGAGCCCCCATGATAGGATTAGTGTCCTTATATCAGAATAAACCAGGACTGCAATAAGAAGTTCAATCAGAAAAGGGGGGGTATAATTAGAAAATGAATATGCTGGCATCTTGATCTTGGACTTCCCAGCCTCCATACCTGAGAGAAATAAACGTCTGGTTTGATAGCATGCAGTGAATGGAATTTTATTATAGCAGCCCAATGGCAACCCACTCCAGTGTTCTTGTCTGGAGAACCCCGGGGACGGGGGAGCCTGGTGGGAGGCTGTCTATGGGGTCTTACAGAGTTGAAGCAACTTAACAGCAGCAGTAGCAAGCTGACTAAAATAATCATTTATATTTAGAAACAAAAATGAATATTGACATATACTTAGATGTTTAAAGTTTAACTTTCAGGCTTAATATTAACATGGTCAAACTTCAGAGATGAGAAAGAAATGATTGATTCTGAAATATAAATCCTGTAAAGATGCAGGGAAACAAGAAAAAAGTTCTAATAAATTAGACATAAAGGTCACCAGAAAATTACAAATAACATTGAACCAGGAGGTAACATTTAAAATGATACTAATCTAAGAATAAAAATGAAACAGGTTTTATGGGCTGTTTCTTCATCTAAGTAACTTGAAAATGAATTATGCTATGGTAAGATTTGATGCCGGAGAAGGCAATGGCAACCCACTCCAGTACTCTTGCCTAAAAAATCCCATGGGCAGAGGACTTGGTAGGCTGCAGTCCATGGGGTCGCTAAGAGTCAGACACGGCTGAGCGACTTCATTTTCACTTTTCACTTTCATGCACTGGAGAAGGAAATGAAAACCCACTCCAGTGTTCTTGCTTGGAGAATCCCAGGGATGGGGAAACTTGGTTGGCTGCCGTCTCTGGGGTCACACGAAGTCGGACACGACTGAAGCGACTTAGCAGCAACAGCAACAGCAGGGTTTGATGCTCTTTCTAGGAGAAAGCTGTCATTTAAAAATTTAAAGTACTGTTAACAAGACACAAGATCACTGGTCTTTCTGAATTTTTATGCCCTCTCCCCACCACCCCTGCCACACACTCAACCCATTCACTTATTATTATTATATTTTTTATTCTAACAATATTTATTTTTCTCTGACATTATGCTTATAATTTAGTTTGGAAGACAAACTCATTCATTCAACAGGCATTTATCCAATGTCTTTGATGTACCAATTGTATATGCACATACTACATAAATAAGAAAAACAACTGAAACACTGAAGTATGGCATATAATCCCACATAAAATAGGGAACTTATAGATTCAGTAACTTGAGTAAGCATTACTGGGATTGATTTAAATATAAAAGGAATTTAAGTGATTTAAGTTTAAATAAGGATAGCAAAAAGGAAAGCCTGTGCAGCATACTAGGGTGAAAAGTAGGTAGTGGTCTAGAAAGGAAAATGAACATTGACATTAAAGGGCAGAAAAGAGTCTAGGAAAATATGGGTGTAGTGTAAATAGGAACTTAGTTACCTATTAACTCAACACATTTCCTAAAAGTGCATTTCTATGGATTTATATCCAAAGAAATGCATATGTGCATTCAGTTCAGTTCAGTTCAGTCGCTCAGTCATGTCCGACTCTTTTCGACCCCATGGACAGAAGCATGCCAGGCCTCCCTGTCCATCACCAACTCTAAGGAATTTAAGTGATTTAAGTTTAAATAAGGATAGCAAAAAGGAAAGCCTGTGCAGCATACTAGGGTGAAAAGTAGGTAGTGGTCTAGAAAGGAAAATGAACATTGACATTAAAGGGCAGAAAAGAGTCTAGGAAAATATGGGTGTAGTGTAAATAGGAACTTAGTTACCTATTAACTCAACACATTTCCTAAAAGTGCATTTCTATGGATTTATATCCAAAGAAATGCATATGTGCATTCAGTTCAGTTCAGTTCAGTCGCTCAGTCATGTCCGACTCTTTTCGACCCCATGGACAGAAGCATGCCAGGCCTCCCTGTCCATCACCAACTCCCGGAGTTTCAGTTCAGTTCAGTCACTCAGTCGTGTTCCACTCTTTGTGACCCCATGAATCGCAGCACGCCAGTCCTCCCTGTCCATCATCAACTCCTGGAGTTCACTCAGACTCACGTCCATCGAATCAGTGATGCCATCCAGCCATCTCATCCTCTGTCATCTTCCTCTCTTCCTGCCCCCAATCCCTCCCAACTTCAGGGTTTTTTCCAATGAGGCAACTCTTCGCATAAGGTGGCTAAAGTATTGGAGTTTCAGCTTCAACATCAGTACTTCCAATGAACACCCAGGACTGATCTCGCTTAGGATGGACTGGTTGGATCTCTTTGCAGTCCAAGGGACTCTCAAGAGTCTTCTCCAACACCATAGCTCAAAAGCATGAATTCTTCAGTGCTCAGCTTTCTTCACAGTCCAACTCTCACATTCGTACATGACCATGAATTGTATGGAATAATAGGTGCATTATTCCATAGAATTCCAGATTCTTAGTAGAATCTAACGACAGTAAAGAAAAGAAACTATCATTCAATGAAATAAGATTTTTAAAAATTTCATTTAAGAAAATTCTTACTCAAGTGTCTTGAATGGAGAAAATTTTGAGTTGAAATACGTAGATGTGGCAAGAACCTTGAAAAAGTACTCTTGTTCACTTCTTATCTTACTGGAGAAAGTTGCTAAGCTGGGGAATATGACTGCAGATCCTATTCTTTAGTACTATGTCCTGGGAAGGTAACAAAAAACTGAAGTGTTTTGGAAGTTGGCCAAGTCTGTGGTTGTTTGCCAGTTTTCTTTCTTTTTTTTCCCCCTTCCATATGGAGTATATCTCATCGGATTCTTATATATTGTCAGATTCTGTTGACTAACTTGACATTTTGTGACTTACTTGGAAGCATATTATCCAGCCCAGCTTGAGTCTCTCAGCTGATGTCATGTGGAATAAAACCAACCTGGTCTCATTGTAGTCTCAAGTTACGTATCATAAACAAAGTAAATGATTATCCATTTTGTAGTCCACTATTTTTATGGGGTCATTTTATACAAAAATAGGTGATTGGAACAGATTTTGGTGTAAGAAATGGGGTGAATTAGTAATAAAACACTAAACTTGTGGCATTGCCTTGGGAATAGGCAGTAGGCATTACTGGAAGATCCCCTGGAAAATGAAATATTGTTATCAAAGATTGGAAAGAAAGATGACTAATTTGCCTACCAATGCAAGAGCAGAGTGATGGAAAGATCCCCTGGAGTAGGAAATGGCAACCCACTCCAGTATTTTTGCCTGGAGAATCCCATGGACAGAGGAGTCTGGCACGCTACAATCCTTGAGGTCGTAAAGAGGAGGACACAACTGAAGCAAGTGAGCACCAACCTAATGATATATATTGTCAGATATTGTAACTGTTGCCTGTGTTGAGATATATAGAAATTTCACATAACCAACTATTGCATCTGACTGTGGATTTCTTTAGAGCCTCTTTAGTGGCTCAGATGATAAAGAATATGCCTGCAAAGCAGAAAACCTGGGTTCAACCCCTGGGTCAGGAAGATACTCAAGAGAAGGAAATGACAACCCACTACAATATTCTTTCCTGGGAAATCCCATGGACAGAGGAGCCTGGTGGGCTACAGTCCATGGGGTTGCAAAGAGTCAAACAAGGCTGATTGACTAAAACATACCACATGGAGATTTCTATACAAAGTAATTCCAAATTATTTCACTAAATTGATGCAGTAAAAAAAATTGTATATATATATATATATATATATATATATATATGGAGAGAGAGATTAAAGAAGAGGCTGGCATATTTTCAAGAAGAATTGACAGAAAGTTAAAAAGAACAAGAAACTGGAGCCTATTATACAGAGTAAAGTAAGCCAGAAAGAAAAATACTAATACAGTATATAATGCATATATATGGAATTTAGAAAGATGGTAACAATAACTCCGTATGCAAGACAGCAAAAGAGACACTGATGTATAGAACAGTCTTTTGGACTTTGTGGGAGAGGGAGAGGGTGGAATGATTTGGGAGAAAGGCATTGAAATATATATAATATAATATATGAAATGACGTGCCAGTCCAGGTTCAATGCATGATACTGGATGCTTGGGGCTGCTGCACTGGGATGACCCAGAGGGATGGTACGGGGAGGGAGGAGGGAGGGGGGTTTAGGATGGGGAACACGTGTATACCTGTAGCGGATTCATGTCAATGTATGGCAAAACCAATACAATATTGTAAAGTAATTAACCTCCAATTAAAATAAATAAATTTTAAAAAATAAAATAAAAAAAAAGTTGGGTTCAAACATAAAATCAATTCCCATCCTCAACCCATTGCAGAAAGAGTTCATCAAATTAAGAAATGAATACAGTATTGTAAAGCAAAACAAACTAAAAAATAAAAATTAACTAAAAAAAAAAAAAAAAAGGAATGCATTATGGCAAAGGTTAGGGCCACTGTCAGTAGAATGTGTTCTCAAGAAAAAGATATCAAAAAATATCTGTGAGATCTTTTATCCTTTTCATTCAGCCTCAACTCAAGTAGAAAAGACCTGGGAAAAATGTGTTTTTTGATTTTCACCTATGGATTTAATTTTAATCTTAACCACAGCCCAGTGACTGTTTATGTATTCAGTTCAGTTCAGTCACTTGGTCATGTCCGACTCTTTGCGAGCTATGAATTTCAGCACACCAGGCCTCCCTGTCCATCATCAACTCCCGGAGTTCACTCTGATTCACGTCCATCGAGTCAGTGATGCCATGCAGCCATCTCATCCTCTGTCGTCCCTTTCTCCTCCTGCCCCCAATCCCTCCCAGCATCAGGGTCTTTTCCAATGAGTCAACTCTTTGTCTGAGGTGGCCAAAATACTGGAGTTTCAGCTTGAGCATCATTCCTTCCAAAGAAATCCCAGGGCTGATTTCAGAATGGACTGGTTGGATCTCCTTGCAGTCCAACGGACTCTCAAGAGTCTTCTCCAACACCACAGTTTAAAAGCATCAGTTCTTCAGCGCTCAGCCTTCTTCACAGTCCAACTCTCACATCCATACATGACTATTGGAAAAACCACAGCCTTGACTAGACAGACCTTAGTCAGCAAAGCAATGTCTCTGCTTTTGAATATGCTATCTAGGTTGATCATAACTTTTCTTCCAAGGAGTAAGCATCTTTCATATTCATGGCTGCAGTCACCATCTGCAGTGATTTTGGAGCCCAGAAAAATAAAGTCTGACACTGTTTCCACTGTTTCCCCATCTATTTCCCATGAAGTGATGGGGCCAGATGCCATGATCTTCGTGTTCTGAATGTTGAGCTTTAAGCCAACTATTTCACTCTCCACTTTCACTTTCATCAAGGGGCTTTTTAGTTCCTCTTCACATTCTGCCATAAGGGTGATGTCATCTGCATATCTGAGGTTATTGATATTTCTCCCGGCAATCTTGATTTCAGCTTCTGTTACTTCCAGTCCAGCGTTTCTCATGATGTACTCTGCATATAAGTTAAATAAGCAGGGTGACAATATACAGCCTTGACGTACTCCTTTTCCTATTTGGAACCAGTCTATTGTTCCATGTCCACTTCTAACTGTTGCTTCCTGACCTGCATACAGATTTCTCAAGAGACAGGTCAGGTGGTGTTGTATTCCCATCTCTTTCAGAATTTTCCACAGTTTCTTGTGATCCACACAGTCAAAGTCTTTGGCATAGTCTATAAAGCAGAAATAGATGTTTTTCTGGAACTCTCTTGCTCTTTCCATGATCCAGTGGATGTTAGCAATGTGATCTTTGGTTCCTCTGCCTTTTGTAAAATCAGTTTGAACATCAGGAAGTTCACAGTTCATGTGTTGCTGAAATCTGGCTTATAGAATTTTAAGTATTACTTTACTAGCATGTGAGATGAGTGCAGTTGTGCGGTAGTTTGAGCATTCTTTGGCATTGCCTTTTTTGGGATTGCAATTAAAACTGACCTTTTCCAGTCCTGTGGCAATTGCTGAGATTTTGAAATTTGCTGGCATATTGAGTACAGCACTTTCATAGCATCATTTTTGAGGATTTGAAATAGCTCAGCTGGAATTCCATCACCTCCACTATCTTTGTTCCTAGTGATGCTTTCTAAGGCCCACTTGACTTCACATTCCAAGATGTCTGGCTCTAGATGACTGGTCACACCATGGTCATTATCTGGGTCATGAAGATCTTTTTTGTACAGTTCTCTGTATTCTTGCCACCTCTTCTTAATATCTTCTGCTTCTGTTAGGTCCATACCATTTCTGTCCTTTATCGAGCCCATCTTTGCATGAAATGTTCCCTTGGTATCTCTAATTTTCTTGAAGAGATCTCTAGTCTTTACAATTCTGTTGTTTTCCTCTATCTCTTTGCATTGATCTCTGAAGAAGGCTTTCTTATCTCTTCTTGCTATTCTTTGAAACTCTGCATTTATATGCTTGTATCTTTCCTTTTCTCCTTTGTTTTTTGCCTCTCTTCTTTTCACAGTTACTTATGTATTATGTGTTCAAATTAAAATGACAGAAATGGTGTAAAATAAGAAGACTGTGGGCTCCCAAACTTCTGTTGATAGAACAGGAGAAAGTACCCTAGGTGCAAACACAGGCTATTTCTCATATAAACACAGAATGATTCAGAGAGAAGATCTAGACCACAGACAATCATTTGCAAAGAGCATAGCTGGAACAAGCGTTACATTTTTGTCTTAAATTGAAAATGCTATGAAGCTGTGAATTTTTTGGGCTTCCCATCTTTTGATTTAAATTGGTGTTTCTTCTTTGGTTACCTTACACCTGCCATTTTGTTGTAGGTTGGGAGTGTGGTTCAATGAATAACTTTTTTTCTGTATGTCATGGGTCTTTGGATTATGAGACACTCGGCATATGTGTACATCAAAAAATAATCAAAGAATTTCACCCTTATTTAAATTTGATTAAATGATGAGTGCATAATGGGAAGAGTTTATAATACCTTGGGACAGGGAATTTCTCAGACATTTTTCATATGGGTTACTGAAAATAATTTGTAGTCAATAGGTCCACTGTTTTAAGTCCTACCTTGTGTGGTGACTTGCTAGGCAGGATTAAATAATCAGAATGTAAAATCAGCTAAAATTAAGGATGAGAGTAATTTTCAAGGTTTGGGAAAGAGCAAAATGTATAAAATTGTCATGTAGACAAAATGGGCTATAAAATTTGGTATGATTGCCAGTCAGCACTAAAGTTCTGATTATGAATAACAATTATGAATCATGATTTTACTTAATGCATCATGAATCATAATTTAACAATCATAATTTAACACCAAACGATGCTATTTTAAGCCACTAAGACTGTGTAAATCTGCTGCATAGCAATAGAAACATTGTGCCTTTATATTCCAATCTTTAATGTAAGCCTTTAATGACGATTTGGTAAGATTTTTTTCTTTTCATAAATAGGGTATGATATAAAATAGAAATTCATTTTTATTTTTCCACATAGATGACTAGTTGTTATAAAATTATTTACTATCCATACTTAACCTAGCAAATTAAGTGTTAGTCATTCAATCGTGGCTGACTCTGCAACTGCAATGTATGCAGCCCACCCAGCTCCTTTGTTCATAGAGTTCTCCAGGCAAGAATACTTGAGTGGGTAGCCATTCCCTCTTCAAGAGGAGTTTCACAACCCAGGAACTGAACCTGTTACAGGCAGATTTTGTACCATTGGAGCCATCAGGACAGCCCTAGCAAATTCCGTATTTAATCAACATTAAATTTCCCTCCAATAATAAAGGACCTTATCATCTTTTTATTCTCATCATCCTCACTTTGATATGCTATTATCTCCAGCATTTTTATTTTCGTTAAAAAGATTAACTATTGGTATTATTATGAAGATGCTGTTATCATGAGGATGATGATGATGATGAAAACAGTATTTTTAATCTTAAACCAACAGGTCTTTATATCTCTATAAGCTTGCATTTCCCCCTCATCATCCAATTCATCTCTTTCATTACATCTTGAGCCTTCTTTCTGAGATTTTTTATATTATTCCTGAAGTCCCTGTAGCAAAGTCATATTGGTTAGATACATTAGGGGTTTCCAGTGTTTAATATTAAGGTAACAACGTTCAAAGACCAGCTCTGACAGTGTCATTTTACAAATGAGAAAAGGAAGCTGTAATTTTCCTAAGCCCACAAGGAAACTCAGCAGGGAAAAGAATAATATTTTTAGGCTTCAGCTTTACATAGTCTAGCATTCTCTCCACCATTCACTCCATAATCACTCCTCTCCTGTTCATTTACACTGCATCTTCCTATAATAACATCTTGTTTGATGAAGATGGCTGAGGGAATATAGCATTGAAAATGCTCTTTTTGAATGTCTCAGCTTGATAACAACAGTGAATCTTTCTAATAATATCTAGCTGTGGTTCCAAAATTTAAGCCAGTGTTATGGTAATTTGAATGATAAAGTAATGATTCCTGCTCTAGTATACTATTGTTAGAACCTACGAAATAAAATTTTTCATTATTATTCATTTATAGATGAAACCAATTTCTAATTATTTTCTTGAGCATCAAGAGTGTTTCAGTTTGTTTAATTGATTGACAAACATATGAAAGGTAAAATCATCAAAAGGATATTTCATAACAATTACACATTTTATTTGAATCTAATATATTTAAAGTACATTGTTTAAGAAACAATATAAATGATACTTTTCATAAAAGCATCTTACTACAATTGGAAAGAAGAAAGTTTGTTTTTCTAAACAATTTATAATTCATCAGTTTTAAAATAGAATATGGCTCATTATTTTACTTTTTGCTGTTAATTGTATGTCCATTATTTGTGCAACAAACTTAATCACTGAGTTTGTGAAAATCTTAATATATGTACTATTATTTATTCTGCATTTTGTATCATCAAAACAACCTTATAAACTGTTAGAGAATCAAGTAAAGCTAATTGATTAAATGTTCACTCAAATTTATGAGTCTGATTTAGCAATGAGTTTTTGCATACAAATCATTTTGTGCTGCTTGGATCCATTTAAAGAATCACTGTGAATTTTATAAATGGGTATTGACATTTCAATATTGCAGCATTTTGCTAGCACATTATCTGATAACAACAGAAATAAACAAAGTCGTTTTTTAAAAAAGGAAGGCCATTTAATTTTGCAAATAAAACAGTTCAGTCTTTGTCCACTATGTAAGACTGAAGAGATGAATCTTTGGTGGAAGCCTCATGGACAGCACCAAGATGGAAGTGGAGAAACTGTGGGAAAATCATATGCCTTTTTATAGCCATCAGCAAGCTTCTTATTCTTCTACTGAGACAGCATTTATGTGGCTAAATTCTGAAATCATACCTTCTTGTGAGAAAATAGAAGACATGAAGGTGAAAGAAGAAAGTGAAACAAAAAATAAACTCAAAATGGATTAAAGATCTAAACGTAAGACAAGAAACTATAAAACTCTTAGAGGAGAACATAGGCAAAACACTCTCTGACATAAATCACAGCAGGATCCTCTATGATCCACCTCCCAGGATTCTGGAAATAAAAGCAAAAATAAACAAATGGGGTCTAATTAAAATTAAAAGCTTCTGCACAACAAAGGAAACTATAAGCAAGGTGAAAAGACAGCCTTCTGAATGGGAGAAAATAATAGCAAATGAAGCAACTGACAAACAACTAATCTCAAAAATATACAAGCAGCTTATGCAGCTCAACTCCAGAAAAATAAATGACCCAATCAAAAAATGGGCCAAACAACTAAATAGACATTTCTCCAAAGAAGACATACGAATGGCTAACAAACACATGAAAAGATGCTCAACATCACTCATTATCAGAGAAATGCAAATCAAAACCACAATGAGGTACCATTTCACACCAGTCAGAATGGCTGCGATCCAAAAGTCAACAAGCAATAAATGCTGGAGAGGGTGTGGAGAAAAGGGAACCCTCTTACACTGTTGGTGGGAATGCAAATTAGTACAGCCACTATGGAGAACAGTGTGGAGATTCCTT
>SJXQ01007205.1:0-13547 GCA_006408695.1 Aepyceros melampus | reverse complement strand
AATGTGAGAGCTGACTCATTTGGAAAGACCCTGAATCTGGGAAAGATTGACGGCAAGAGGAGAAGGGGACTACAGAGGATGAGATGGTTGCATGGTATCACTGACTCAGTGGACATGATTTTGGGTAAACTCTGGGAGTTGATGATGGACAGGGAGGTCTGGCGTGCTGTGGTTCACAGGGTCCCAAAGAGTCAGACTCGACTGAGCGATTGAACTGAACTGAACTGCTTTCCAATGCTGTATTGGTTTTTGCTGTACAACAAGGGAAATCTTTCATAAGGACTGATATATATATATATCAGATATATATATATATCTCCCCTCCCTCTTGAGCTTCCCACTCTTCTCTCATCCCATCTCTCTAAGTTGTCGCAGAGGACCAGGCTGGATTCTCTTTTTAAACAGCAGCTTCCCACTAGTTATCTATTTCACACATGATAGCGTATATATGTCAATGGTAGTTTCTCAGTTCATCTTCCCTCTCCTTCCCCTGCTGTTTCTACAAGTCCATTCTCTACGCCTGCATCTCCAATTCTTCCCAATAAATAGGTTCATCTGTAATGTTTTTCTGGATTCCTAATATGTGTGTTAATATACAATATATATATTTTTATCTTTCTGACTTCACTCTGTTTAACAGGCTCTAGGTTCATTTGCCTCACTATAGCAGACTGAAATTCATTCCTGTTATGGCTGAGTAATATTCCATTGCATGTAGGTATCACATCTTCTTTATCCATTCATCTGTGTTGGGCATTTAGGTTGCTTCCATGTCCTGGCTATTGTCAGTAGTGCTGCAGTGAATATTGGGATGCATGTGTCTTTTCGAATTGTAGTTTTCTCAGGGTATATGCCCAGTAGTGGGTATGCTGGGTCATATGGTAGTTTTATTCCTAGTTTTTAAGACATCTCCATATTGTTCTTCATAGTGGCTGTATCAATTTACATTCCCACAAACAGCGCAGGAAGGTTTTCTCTTTTCTCCACATCCTCTCCAGCATTTATTATCTGTAGGTTTTTTTGATGATGCCATTCTGAGTGATGGGAGGTGATACATCATTGTATTTTTGATTTGCATTTCTCTAGTAATGAGCGATGTTGAGCATTTTTTTCATATGTTTACTGGCCGTCTATATGTCTTCTTTGGAGAAATGTTTGTTTAGGTCTTCTGCACACTTTTTGATTGTCTGTTTTTCTGATATTTAGCTATTTGAGCTGCTTGTATATTTTGGAGATTAATCCTTTATCAGTTGCTTTAAAACACATGGGCCATAGTATTTTGTTACAGCAGCTTGAGCAGACTAAGATAGATTTTTTACTAAATTTCTTACTAATTCCTAGGATTATGATCTATAATTTGTATTTTTGTTTAGGATCCCTATATTTAATGTACTACTTGGTACCTAGGACTGAATAAATCACTGTTGAATACAACTTAGCTATAAAATGTCAAATTAGTCCTCATGTTCTTATCATCATTTACAATCTCTTTTGATTACTTTCCCCACCACACATACGCAAAAAACCATGATGGTTTGGACAAATAGGGTAAAGAAAAACTTACAACTTGATCAAAAGGCTTATAGGAAAAACTGTGTTATAGTGTCCACTGTGAGATTGGGTATGAAATGGAGGGAATTTAAATTCTGCCTCTGGTTTTTATTAGTTGTGTGGGTAAAAAAGTGTTACCTAACTTAACCTGCTTAGTTTATTTACCAAATAATCTTTACAAACCTTTTTGAGCATTAAATGAAGTCATGTAATAAAGAAATATGAAGGTTTTCTGAGTAGTTTTATCATCCAGTGCTATGATTGAAATATGTTTACACTCTCAATTCCTAAAAGAATGATTTTAGACTAACCTAGAGAATTCTCTTTTGACTTTCTTTGTTCCAAATGTATTTCCTTGTGGCAGGAAGTGATAAAAACACATGGCACAGACAACTAGTGACTGAAGAGGAAATTAATGGTGGTTGTTTTCCCTCCAGGATTAGTACTTCAAAAATTAAAAATAAAACTATGTCTTGCCAAGTTTGGAAAATACACAGATTCTTTGATTATAGGATTAGAATGGACCTAATTTTTTGACATTAGTATTTCTCTGATATTTACCAATTGAAGTGCTTTTTGAATTTAAGACTTGGATCCTTTGCATTTTATTTTATAAACTAAAAATGTATACTATAAACTAAAATCTTATTTTTATAATTTATTATAAAAATATACATATAATTTATAAGTTATTATAAAGAACATTTTTATTCTTTGCCCTGTTGACTTAGGAACCAAGAGAAGATTTATAATAAAGCATTTTGAAATCATTGATAAGCACAAATGATACTGTTAGTTTTCCATGTCAAGATTGCAGTACCTTTGATCGGATAATATTTTAGGTGGACTTTAAGCTATGATGAGATATAAACAAGGCTTTTCCCCAGCTATATACTGAAAAAGCTTCAATTGTGATTGAGAAGATTATTTTACTCAAAGCAAGCTCATTTTTCACCAGAAATTCCTGCACACCCGCTAGTTTGGGACATTACTAAAGGTGGTGGAGAGATGGTGGGATGAGGTGGGGGTGCTGTGGAAGTAGGCAGCCATTTAAGAAAATCTACAGAAGTGACAATAGATGCTATTATAGAAAGTCAAAATATTCTTATTTGAGGGAACAAACTCTATAATTTGGAAGGGAATATACAACTACTTTGAAATATATTTTATGTAATTAAAATAAAAATCTATGTGGTTTGCTTCCACTTCATAAGTATTATTTTGGCTTTTGGCTGCTTTAGCTGTTGCCTGATGGCTTACAAAGATTCAAATGTACTTCTTTATGAGTAAAAGAGAGTTCCTTTGGTAGATGTTTAAGTTTTTATTGCAGAATCCCTGTTGCTTGCTTCTGCTATTAGGCTTGGTAATATTCATGCACCCTGTAAAAAAATCACTTTTAAATCTTTTTGAGTGGAAAGGATCATGAGTGTTTACTGTGAAGAAGAAGGGAAGGCAAAGATTTGTAGGGATTATATCATTTCACTCAGGAATTGGCTTTGGAAAGTTCATTGAGGGACTAGTGTTGGGAGTGGTAGATATTTTCTAATTGCTTCTAAGTAAAAATCATGGTTTTTAATTTAATGAGCTAGAAAGAAATCATCTAGTCCAGTGTTTTACAAACGGCATGTCATGAACTATTAGTGTGCCATGAGATCCCCTGAGTGGTTGCAGTTAAACAATGAAATAGAACAAAACACACAACACCATACCAGAGTGCATCCACATTGGAAGATTTAAGGGTTAATTTCTATATATGTATAAATAAGCACATTTCTGTATATGTATAAATATACGGTATTTAATATGAAATGTGTTTTTCAGTATGAGTAGCACTTGTAGAAGCTTGAAAGCAATTGATTGAATCTTCCCATTTTTCAGATGAGGAAATTGAAAGAGCTGACTCAGTTTTTTTGATTGGGTCTTCTTGAGGTCGCTTGTCTATCAGTAGGTCTCTCTCATTATTAGAATTTGTTCTCGTCACCTATGCATCGTTTACATTCCCTGCCTTATAATTTAAAATTTCTGTATTTTCGTTAAAAGGAGTTAGATCAAAGATGCTGATTCTGGGGAGATGAGTCTTCACTGAGCCTCTGAGCAGCTTGCTGTAGGGTACTGGTACTTGTGATACACAGTGGAAAAAAACAGAGCCTTTCTCTATTGATAAGACCAGTTATTTTTTATAGGTTCAATCAGGTGGAAAGTTGGAATGATGACCTGATAGATTTCATCAGTAGATGCAGGTAATCTAACGTTTCAGTTCAGTTCCACAAATATATATTGAATTCTTGCTTTGTGGCAGGTATTTTGCCAGCCACTTACCTTCTCGTCCGTGAAAAATAAATATTCAAACAAATTGATCCCTCACTTTGTTTGTGGGATATCCCTTTGAATTTACCAAAGTATGAGATATTTTGAGATTGTTTGCCAAAGATAATGGAGGTATAGGTTAGGTCCATGTTTTATAACACAATATGCCACTTTGGAACTCTGGTATGCTTTATCTGGAAGTGTTCTGGCATCTTGAACTCAACCTTTCAATTGTTAAAAGTCATACAGTGATCAAGTTCATGTAGAATTTTTTTTTCTATCTTACTTTCATAACACATTGATTTTTATTGAACTTTCTCCCTGTTGCTGTTTACGAAGTATCAGTTCTATACTAAGAGCTGATGGAGGTTTTTAAAAAAATTTTTCTCTGACAATCGTACAATCAAGGCAGCAGAACCAAGGGGGACCCCGTCTGGATGCCATGTGGAATTTTGTCCTTCCCATGCTGTTGCTGTTTTTTTGTTTGTCTTTCTGTGTGACAGATCCTGAAGGTAGTGTTTTGTTTTCTGTCTTTCCTTCTTTTGTTTTTAAAATGGTTGTGCAAAGTGAATTACTTGGTTTACTTTGGTTACTAGTTGATTATTGAGCACACAAGTCATTTCCTGAGGCAGTTATGCATCAGGGAGCAGTGCCCAGATGGCAGCATGAGCCTGCTTTTCCTTGATGGTTGTCAGTACAAAGCGGGATACCCATTAGGTTCAGGGCAGTGGAGGGAGATGGATGGATCACCAGAGCCTGATCTTGTCGGTGGAGAGAGAAGAGTACTTCTTTTGTTTTTCAAGTTCACAGTCTTTAAAGCCTCTCCCAATGTGAGACAGAGCAGCTATCACCAATATCCATCTTCAGAACTTTTCCATTACCCTAAAGTAAAAAGAAAAAACCCATGGTTATATGCCATGAAGTGGGTGGCTTTAATTAACCATATATGTGTTGTGCAGGTTTGAGGACCTTTCATCCCCAAGACAGTTGTTGAGTTTTTCTTCTTTCATACAACACTAGAAAAACTTGAATGATATCATCACCTAGTTGTTCTCTGGATACAAAGCTTCCTTGATTATTGCTACTTCACTTAAGAGAGATATTCCTATATTAATATTAACAGACAGAAGTCTTTTCTCATATGACCACCTTACTGAACAAGTTCTATTTTGTTTTCTTTTAGTTCTTCCACTTTCTATTTAATCTACTGGTGTCTGATGTTTTTCTTGCCTGCCAATGTGGTATTTCCAGCTGTGCGTGAAATTAATTTTCTGTTTGAATAGACAATTCCAGGAAACTATCTATTAAGGTTATAGGAGGCAAAGAGAATGCTGTTTTACAACTTTTTTTTCTGGTATTCTTGGCATTGTAAGGGAGGGAAAAGGTAAAAGTTCATGATTGGCAGGTTATTTTTTGTCTTTTAACTAATATTATTTAATAAAAGAAACTTTGCCACTGATTGCAAAAGTGATCGATGATAGAATGTGTGTGGCACTGAAAAGATATCCTCCGTTTAAGAAAATTATTCTAAATGGATCTTCCATGCACTCTGAAACCTTTTTTGGATGAGAGATCCTTTAGTATATCTGACTGGTTCTTTCTGTGGAATCTCAAAATCTAAGATCCATAGAATCTTATCTAAAATTGTAGGGGCCAGGTGTGTTTTGGAACTGAGAATTTATAAGACTTAAAAATGGTATAGTATGGAGCATATACTCAGTGTTGCATGTCACGTCACCTTCAAGGGGATCTGGGATAGTTCCCCATAATAAAAACAGTATTTCTGCAGTGAAATTCATAGATACTAATGCTAAATGGGATAAAGACAGTAAGTATGTCTTTCTAAGCCAGTTGTTGCTAGATGCATTTAGATTTATTGCCAAGTAAATTACAGAAAATCTTTGTTTTTTAGGATCATGGATAAGGAACAAAACAGAATTTCACCTATACTTTATGGACTTCAGCTCCCTTGGTTAGAAGTGATTTGGCTCCATCTTCAGCCATACCTGGTTTTCTTTGGCCCCACTCAAGTTGTGGGCTTAGCATTCTCAGTATTATAGACAATTTTCCTTCTGAGGCTCTACCTTATATTCAATTATTCTTCTCTTGTTTTTCAGCCATTCTTTGCTTGTGTTCTGATTCTTTATAGTAGTATATTTGCCATTTTTGTAAATTTCTCATTGCATATATATGTTGGTAATATTTCATTTTGTATGTGTGTGTATATATATATGCCTGTATGTACATATGTGCTATATATAGGGCTTCCCAGGTGGCTCAGGGTAAAGAATCTGCCCATCAATGCAGGTGACGTGGGTTCGCTCCCTGCATCAGGAAGATCCCCTGGAGGAAGAAATGGCAACCCATTCCAGTACTCTTGCCTAGGAAATCCCATGGACAGAGGAGCTGGTGGGCTACAGTCCATGGGGTCACAAAGAGTTGGATGCAACTTAGCAGCTAAACAGCAACAAGAATTAGGAAAGCTTCAAAAAGGAGTTGAAGCTGGAGACAAATCTTAATAGAGAGATAGGATTGCTTTAGGTGGATTAGAGTGCACAGTACTTTCTAGAGAAAGTATATTGTGTAGAGAAAGGGTGTTGATGAGTGAAAAGCATGCTTTAACTGTTGGCCAATTATAATGTAGGTTCTGATTTCGGAACGTGATGGAAGAAACAGGTCAGTAAGCCAGGTAGGGCTGTATTATATAGAACAGTATCTTATAAGGCAAAGAATTGGATATATTTGGTGTAAGATGACATTGTAAGTTAAGGAATAGAATAAGAATGATATGAAAACAACTTTTTTAAAATAATTGTATCCACAGCATACCTGGTGCTCTCTGAACTAAAGGATGGGAGGAGCTGGTGTACATCTTGTGCTGGAAACCAGTAGGAGATCATAGGACCTGAACTGAGATAATGGTAGTGAGAATGAGGATGGGAAAAGAACATGAAACTTTTGAACAGTAAAATCATAGTGTGATGGTTAATTTTTTGCATCAATTTGACTGGGCCCCTGGGTGCTAGTATATTTGATCCAGCATTATTCTGGGTGTTTCTCTGAGTATGTTTTTGGACAATATTAAAATTTGAATCTGTAGACTGAGTAAAGCAGATTGAACCTTTGTAATGTGAATGAGCCTCATCCAGCTTGTTAAGGCTTGAGTAGAACAAAAGTCTCACCTTCCCAGAATGAGAGTGCTTTCTGCCTAATAGCCGTCACACTGGCATCTTGGTTCTTCCTGGTTTTTTATCACCCTACTATCCAAAGGTCCATCTAGTCAAAGCTATGGTTTTTCAAGTGTCTTGTTAAGGCTTGAGTAGAACAAAAGTCTCACCTTCCCAGAATGAGAGTGCTTTCTGCCTAATAGCCGTCACACTGGCATCTTGGTTCTTCCTGGTTTTTTATCACCCTACTATCCAAAGGTCCATCTAGTCAAAGCTATGGTTTTTCAAGTGGTCATGTATAGATGTCAGAGTTGGACTATAAAGAAAGCTGAGCACTGAAGAATTGATGCTTTTGAACTGTGGTGTTGGAGAAGACTCTTGAGAGTCCCTGGACTGCAAGGAGATCCAACTAGTCCATCCTAAAGGAGATCAGTCCTGAATATTCATTGTAAGAACTGATACTGAAGCTGAAACTCCAATACTTTGGCCACCTGATGTGAAGAACTGACTCATTTGAAAAGACTCATCAGGATGCTGGGAAAGATTGAAAGCAGGAGGAGAAGGGAACAACAGAGGATGAGATGGTTGGATGGCATCACCAACTCAATGGACATGAGTTTGAGTAAACTCTGGGAGTTGGTGATAGACAGGGAGGCCTGGCATGCTGTAGTCCACTGGAGTCTCAAAGAGTCAGACATGACTGAGCGACTGAACTGAACTGAACTAGCCTTGATACACAAACTGGTACATCAGTCAACTCTCTGCAGATTTTGGACTTACTAGCCCCAAAATGGTGTGAACCAATATCTTATAATAATAAATCTTTGTTTTTCTGGAGACCCCTGACTAATACACACAGGATATGAAGACTGACTAAATATAGGAACCACAGATGAGTTAAAGATGACTTAAAATCTGGGGCTAAGAATTGTGGAGAATAATGACTGTAGTAATAGAAATGGGGAAATTGAAAATAGGAAGTCAGTTTTGAGGGAGAATTTGTTTGGTTTTGGTTTAGTTGACTCTGAAGTGAAATTGGAGATTCAAGTGAAGTTATTTTGAGTGGCTGCAGTAAGGTAGGCAGCTGTGTTGGTTAGCGTGGGTGTGGCATCTTGGAATCATCTGCAAGTGGGAAAACAGAAGTCACTTGGGAGAGCAGAGTCCACAGGGCAGTGGGATAGAGGAGCAGAGGGTAAGGCTTTGAGTCTGTTCAGGAAGGAATTATGGGACTTGAGAAGGATGAGTCAGTGCATAGAAAACTAGTTGCTGAGAGAGCTCTCACTCTTGACATTGGTTTGTCTGTCTCACACACTAGAATGGGAATCCCACAAGGGCAACTATTTACCCTCTCCTGTTTCCCCAGCTTTAAATGTTGTTTTTCAGATACTCAAGATCTCTGGACATCACTTTTGTTGTTTGTTTGTTTTCCACTTTGAAAAGACTGAAACAGGAATTAAGAATCTTTGCTCTAGTCTTGACTTGGCAGTCAAGCAGATGTATAAAGTCATGCTTCACCTCTTAATTCCTGACACTTTAATTACTTTCCCTAAAAATGTAAAGATTGGCTTAAGAATTTTTAAGATTCCTTATAGATGAATAATACTGGGGAAAATATCTATATGTCAAAAAGACATAATCTATATCTTTGCAGTTCTAAACTGCAGAGGTAGCATTGAGTAAATTTAGAAAATAAAATTTATAGCTAATCTTCACCTCTTTTTTTTTAAGTTTATTAATTTGGTATGAGTCAAAATATTGTAATATATATGAAATAAATAAAAGCTTTTATATAATGTTGTCTAAAAAGTAGCTTTGGATCAAAAAAATGTCTTCCTAAATATTAAAGATGTTTCTAAAATCTTTTTTTTACAGTAGGCCTAACTACTTTATATGGTCAAAATGAATAAAGCTGTTAAACAAAAACTAAGGAAAAAAATATAAGCAGCATTTTTCTTAAATTCCAAAAGCTGTAAAGAAATTTTAGTTTTCATGGAATTTTTATTCCTATTGCAAAGATTTTTTACTCTTAATATTTTCTTAAAGAATCAGCTTATGAAATTAAAAAAAAAGAGAGGAATCACTGGTGAAAATGATCCTGTGTATTTACTGTATTTTATTCAGTAATACCACACCTCTTCATATGTTTCTTGATCTATATTAACATCAGACAATCTCACAATACCTGTTTTTAATTCACTTTGGAAGAATACTTTCTGTTCTGAATGGCACATTCCAATAAGGTATATCCAATATCAGTTGTGGGTATTTGATCAGTGTGTTATTGTTAAATTGTAGTCCAGGCCCTTTAACAGTTTTTTTCTGGCTGTATAATTTGAAGTATTGTGAATTTATAAAAGTAGTTTGGAGAAAATATGACATCTCTATTTTAAAAATGTACATTGTATATGTTAATATACTTGACATAAAAACTATTAATAGTTAGGGAATAAATGGCATAAACTTTAATCTGAATTAATTAAAAACCAACATTTTCTTTATTAAATGGAATTTCTTGTGTCCCCAGAATGTTTATTGTGTGTTAGATATTGTTTTATCATTCTAATTGTCTCCCTTCTTTTTGTCTTCTAATTGTCTGTTATACAAAGACACTGTCTGTGGTCATTCTTGCTCAGTTACCATCTACAGTATACAACTTCCATTTGAAAATAATCTGTCTTTAACAAAGTACTGATGTTACAGATGTTGTTCTTTATGTCATTTAATGTCTCTGTTACTTGCTTTAAGGCTCCTTAGTTAAGGACAATTAACACCTGACTTGCCTCTTGAGAAACCTGTATGCAGGTCAGGAAGCAACAGTTAGAACTGGACACGGAACAACAGACTGGTTCCAAATAGGAAAAGGAGTATGTCAAAGCTGTATATTATCACCCTGCTTATTTAACTGACATGCAGAGTACATCATGAGAAACACTGGACTGGAAGAAACACAAACTGGAATCAAGATTGCCGGGAGAAATATCAACAACCTCAGATATGCAGAGGACACCACCCTTGTGGGAGAAAGTGCAGAGGAACTAAAGGGCCTCTTGATGAAAGTGAAAGAAGAGAGTGAAAAAGTTGGCTTAAAGCTCAATATTCAGAAAACTAAGGTCATGGCATCTGGTCCCGTCACTTCATGGCAAATAGATGGGAAAACAGTGGACACAGTGTCAGATTTTATTTTGGGGGGCTCCAAAATCACTGCAGATGATGATTGCAGCCATGAAATTTTTTTTACTTAAAAAGATGCTTACTCCTTGGAAGGAAAGTTATGATCAACCTAGATAGCATATTGAAAAGCAGAGACATTACTTTGCCAACAAAGGTCCATCTAGTCAAGGCTATGATTTTTCCAATAGTCATGTATGGATGTGAGAGTTGGACTGCAAAGAAACCTGAGTGCCAAAGAGTCGATGCTTTTGAACTGTGGTGTTGGAGAAGACTCTTAAGAGTCCCTGGACTGCAAGGAGATCCAACCAGTCCATTCTAAAGATCAGTCCTGGATGTTCTTTGGAAGGATTGATGCTAAAGCTGAAACTCCAATAGTTTGGCCACCTCATGCGAAGAGCTGACTCATCAGAAAAGACCCTGATGCTGGGAGGGATTGGGGGCAGGAGGAGAAGGGGACGACAGAGAATGAGATGGCTAGATGGCATCACTGACTCGATGGATGTGAGTTTGAGTTTACTTCAGGAGTTGGTGATGGACAGGGAGGCCTGGCATGCTGCAATTCATGGTGTCGCAAAGAGTCGGACATGACTGAGCGACTGAACTAAACCGAATTGAACTGAACATTTAAGAATTCTCTCAGAAAATAAACAGTGTTATAACAGCAGTCTGATATGTACTTTTCAGATATGGTTCCTCTATCACAAAGTAAAATCTAGAAATATTATTTAGTTGCAATTATAATACTTTAAAATTAATTTTACTTCCCACAGATCCCAACTTTCTGGATTTCTTGTGAAAGCGGGTAATTAATCCTTGAGTTAATTTTTATTTTGTGTCTATCTGTATCCAAATTTAGTCGTTCGTTTTGGTCAAGTGGCATCCTAGTTCAGTTTGTATTGTGTATCAGGCACAAGGATCTACTTTTACTGTTTGCAATCAGATTTAAAGGAGATTAAAAAATAAAATCTACTTATTCAGTAACATAAAAAAGCATTAGTGAAACTCGTGACATCTTTGTTCCATTTATAAGTCACACTAATGACTACTTTGCTTCTCAGTAATTTTCCACTTGTAACATTTTATACCTGGATACACACATGTAATGCAATTGAACAAGAAAACAATTATCTGTCTGGTGGAAATAATGTACTTATCTCATTGAAGCAATTGACTTGTTTAAAAATACACAGAAGTTCTAGTTTTGCTCAGACTGTGGTTACCTATAATTTGTAAGGAATTTACAGGAAGAATTAAAACCCTCTGATAGAATGGGATCAGCAATTGAATCCATTGGTTGTAAGTGATAATTCTCATGCAGAATCTCTCTCTTATAGACACTTCTGCTTGGAACCATTTTGGATTTGAAAGCTTTTTTCAGTAATCTCTGAGTTTTGGCTGGATCGCTGGAAAACTTCATTTCCAAGGCTGTATCTTCCAGTGAAAGCTTCATGTTGGTTCTATGTCAGTGGAACGTTTTAGCACTTTTTGGCCTGGCTCTAATGTTTCTTGGCATTTTCTGAGGAGTTTGGCCCATCTTGTCTATAGGATCACACTGGATTCAGTATAAACTGTAAAAGCTGTAATTCATCTGCAAGCTAATTTGGGATTTTATTGAGTTTTGGTAATGGACTAACACCATTGGGCAGTCAAAGATTCACTATTTTTAAGAGTATGTCTGAGGGCACATTTATTTTAAAAATAATACAGAGTGACTACTTTTCCTTTAGCTCAGTGCTTCTTGTTCTTGTATCTGATCTTTTCATAGGTTAGTGTCCTCTTTTAATTCCTTATTATAATTTTTCCCCTCCTCAGAAGTTTCTAAAGCCACTGCAGACCTACAGCATTTTCTTCTTTCTTAAAGAAGGATTGCTTTGGCTCTTGGCTGACTTGTCTGGTGATGTGGGACTGATACGGGTTTTCATTTTTTTTCTTTAAAGGTGCTGCCAAAGGTAGTTAATTTTAGTTACAACATCTTACAATGTTGGTGCCTTAGGTGCCCTAGAGATAGTTTGGTCCAGCCCTGTCATTTTAAACGTAGGGGACCATGCCCAGTTCCTGGTCACAGGAAGCTATGGCACTTTAGGCTATAACTCCTGACCCCCTTGTAGCATAGCCAGTCTACTGAAGCCCCAGGGATTGCTTAAACATATGCCCCCATTCCCTATCTCAGATTTTGTATCTTTAGGTAGTTTTCCTTAATGCCTTTTAAATTTAATTTGCCATGCTTCATATTAGTTTGGAAAACCAGCCAAAATTTTTGTTTTGTATTTGGTTGGGATTCCAGAGTATAAACAAATATAGGAAAGAGGACAGATTCAGAATGACTGCAAATAATTACAAACAATGTTGGGTTTTAGAACATGTTACAGACCCAAGGCTGAACCTGGCTTCCTGTGCCTCTCCCAAACCCCTATTGAACTTAGCCACTGGGTCATAGATGGAAAGTGTGGAACTAACTGCATGTCCCCATCCAACTCCCATGAACGGCCACCCTCAGGGAGGAGTGCCTCTGAGAGACCCCAAGAGCCAGGACACTCCTGCCAGGATCCTGTCCAGGACTGTGGCCAATCAGAGCAGCAATGCCCCACCCATCAGAAGCAATTCCTTTCAAGTCGCTTGCCTTCTGGTATCTTTTTTTTTCTCTTGTTTTACCACCAATGTCCTGATACAAATGTCATTTACATTTTCCCCCTCTGAAAGATGAGTTATTTTCCCATTATTCTCCTGCATAGAGTTGAGAAAACCAGGGTAGTGAAGTCATCCCAGGCAACTGATTATTTACAATTGAGGAAAATAAATGAGAATTCAGCAGCTGGTAATGAACCTTGTCCATGTACTCAGAATACTTCACAATAATGGGAAATGAATAATTTCTCTATCATCTCATAACCAGGCCCTTTCTCTTCTTCTGATATTTTTAAGAAGAATCTCTTCTATTTGCTATCTTTGTTGAAACTCTAGACACCTGCCAGCACCCACCATTATATTTTTATATATTGGGGGCAGGAGGAGAAAGGGACGACCGAGGATGAGATGGCTGGATGGCATCATGGACTCAATGGATGTGAGTCTGAGTGAACTCCCGGAGTTGGTGATGGACAGGGAGGCCTGGCGTGCTGGGATTCATGGGGTCGCAAAGAGTCAGACATGACTGCGCGACTGAACTGAACTGATCTACAAGAAGATTCAAATGATTTTATTTGTTTTGTTTTTATGTTCCTCTGGGCCTGAATTAGAGGAAATGGAGGAAAACAATAGAATGGGAAAGACTGGAGATCTCTTCAAGACAATTAGAGATACCAAGGGAACATTTCATGCAAAGATGGGCTCAATAAAGGACAGAAATGGTAT
>SJXQ01007204.1:217761-228773 GCA_006408695.1 Aepyceros melampus | reverse complement strand
AGCCCATCTTTGCATGAAATGTTCCCTTGGTATCTCTAATTTTCTTGAAGAGATCTCTAGTCTTTCCCATTCTGTTGTTTTCCGCTATTTCTTTGCATTGATTGCTGAAGAAGGCTTTCTTATCTCTTCTTGCTATTCTTTGGAACTCTGCATTCAGATGCTTATATCTTTCCTTTTCTCCTTTGCTTTTCACTTCTCTTCTTTTCACAGCTATTTGTAAGACCTCCTCAGACAGCCATTTTGCTTTTTTGCATTTCTTTTCCATGAGGATGGTCTTGCTCCTGGCAAACCACTTCAGTATTCTTGCCTTGAGAACCCCATGAACAGTTTGAAAAGGCAAAATGATAGGATACTGAAAGAGGAACTTCTCAGGTCAGTAGGTGCCCAATATGCTACTGAAGATCAGTGGAGAAATAACTCCAGAAAGAATGAAGGGATGGGGCCAAAGCAAAAACAATACACAGTTGTGGATATGACTGGTGATAGAAGCAAGATCTGATTCTGTAAAGAGCAATATTGCATAGGAACCTGGAATGTCAGGTCCATGAATCAAGGCAAATTAGAAGTGGTCAAACAAGAGATGGCAAGAGTGAACAGCGACACTCTAGGAATCAGCGAACTAAAATGGACTGTTGCTAAGTTGCTTCAGTGGTGTCTGACTCTGAGCGACCCCACAGATGGCAGCCAACCAGGCTCCCCATCCCTGGGATTCTCCAGGCAAGAACACTAGAGTGGACTGCCATTTCCTTCTCCAATGCATGAAAGTGAAAAGTGAAAGTGAAGTCACTCAGTCGTGTCCGACTCCTAGCGACTCCATGGACTGCAGCCTACCAGGCACCTCTGCCCATGGGATTTTCCAGGCAAGAGTATTGGAGTGGGTTGCCATTGCCTTCTCCCAAAATGGACTGGAATGGGTGAATTTAACTCAGATGACCATTATATCTACTACTATGGGCAGGAATCCCTTAGAAGTAATGGAGTAGCCATCATGGTCAACGAAAGAGTCTGAAATGCAGTACTTGGATGCAATCTCAAAAACGACAGAATGATCTCTGTTCATTTCCAAGGCAAACCACTCAATATCACAGTAATCCAAGTCTATGCCCCAACCAGTCATGCTGAAGAAGATGAAGTTGAACGGTTCTATGAAGACCTACAAGACCTTTTTAGAACTAACACCGAAAAAAGATATCGCTTTCATTATAGGAGACTGGAATGCAAAAGTAGGAAGTCAAGAAACACCTGGAGTAACAGGCAAATTTGGCCTTGGAATGCGGAATGAAGCAGGGCAAAGACTAATAGAGTTTTGCCAAGAAAATGCACTGGTCATAGGAAACACCCTCTTCCAACAACACAAGAGAAGACTCTACACATGGACATCACCAGATGGTCAACACCGAAATCAGATTGATTATATTTTTTGCATCCAAAGATGGAGAAGCTCTATACAGTCAGCAAAAACAAGACCAGGAGCTGACTGTGGCTCAGATCATGAACTCCTTATTGCCAAATTCAGACTTAAATTGAAGAAAGTAGGGGAAACCACTATACCATTCAGATATGACCTAAATCAAATCCCTTATGACTATACAGTGGAAGTGAGAAATAGATTTAAGGGACTAAATCTGATAGAGTTCCTGATGAATTAGGGACGGAGGTTCATGACATTGTACAGAGGGTGAGGTAGTCAGGTTATATAAAAGTCTTATAACAAAGGGCAGGTAATCTAACATCAAAGATTATTGCTATTCAAGAAAACCAGATATCTCAAGGAGAGGAATTTAGCAGGGAAGATGTTAAGTATCTGGGCTTCGAAAAATCATTCCTTTTATCTGTATCTCAGCTATCTGGGGCAAGCTTCCGGTGTTTTCAGATCCCCTCTTCCATAGGGAGTGGCTGCAACCTCCGGGCTGTTAGATAGAAGATTTTCTCCTCCTTCCTGAATTCTCTTAGGGCTCATTGGCTCAACAATCCCTTGTTAACTGATATGGCAGAAAATATTCCATTTCACAAAGCAATTAACCGAGAGGAGGAATAGTCCATGATATTCATTTTATATACATAAAATTCATTCTCATACATACATATAAACTTTTCTATACAATAACTGAATCAAAGGAGAAATCAAAACCACAATGATAGACAAGGTTATTGAAAGGCAAAATAACAAGAAAGTCTTCATCACTGCACTGCCCATCAAAATAACCCAGACCTATAATAAAGCTAAACTAGCATACCGAATTCAAAGCTTTAGGAACATGCAGGCATCCATGCTCGCTAACAGCGGGGAGCAGGAACTAATAACCTTCCCATGTCTGCAAGAGCCCACCATTCCCAGAATGTCTAAGGAAGAAGAGACTGCAGATAGGGTCTTCCAGTGGTTAAGGCTCCCAGTGCAAAGCGCATGGGTTTGATTCCTACTTGGGGAACTAGATCCTGCACACTGCATGGTATGGCTTAAAAAAGAAATTTAAAAAAATTTTCAAGGGAAGAGACTGTAAATGATGTCTATTCCAACAGGCTGTTAATTTGTAGAAACTGCAGAGAACATTCTCTGTATGTACCTGCACCTCGTCATGAAACACCCACAGACTAAGGTGCTCGGGAGACACTTCCGTTTCCACCTCTTTGCCTCTTCCTTGCAGGTCTTTGACTGTTTGATTCTGGTTATTCTCCAAGAATAACTCAATGGACATGAGTCTGAGCAAACTCCAGGACAGTGAAGAGCAAGGGAGCCAGGCGGTTTGCAGCCACGGGGTTGAAAAGAGCAGGACACAACTTAGTGACTGAACAACAACAAATTCTCCAAGAAACCAGAGTATAAAAACATAATAACAGTGGTTATGTAACTAAGCTCACAAGGAAACACTACTTGGTACAAGATTTAAAGGACTAATAATGAGAATAAAAATTGGCAGAGTAAAAGTGTGTTTCTCTTTTTTTTTTTTTTTTTTTACTTTATTTTACTTTACAATACTGTATTGGTTTTGCTATACATTGACATGATTCTGCCACGGGTGTACATGAGTTCCCAATCCTCAACCCCCCTCCCACCTCCCATGTTTCTCTATTCTCTCCCCTTGACTGTGCGTGTGGGTGGGGTAGGGGGTTGGTGGACACATGCTCAGCTTCATTTGACTCTTGCTACACCATAGAATGTAGCCTGCCAGGCTCCTCTGTCCATGGGATTGCCCAGGCACGAACACTGGAGTGGGTTGCCATTCCCTCCTCCAGGGGATCTTCCTGACCCAGGAATTGAACCCATGTCTCCTGTATTGGTAGGCTAAAGCCAGGATTCAACATGAGTTTGAGCCAGAGACCAAGCTCTTAACCATTAAACTACCAAAATAGAAGAAATGCAAGCAGCACAAAAGACCCAACTGCTGGGACTTCTCTAGTGGTCCAATGGGTAGGACTCCATGCTTCCACTGCAAGGGACACAGGTTTGATTCCGGGTCAGAGAACTAAGACCCCACATGTCACACAGCACAGCAAAAAGAAAAGACACCCAAATGTGTCCTCAGAGGGACAGGCAAGTAAGGGACCAGCATTTAAGGCTTCAAAAACATACTAAAAGAAAAAAAAGAGAGAGATACAAATCTGAGAAAATATACTCATAAAACAAAAACAGTATGCTACGAAAAAGGGAAAGTCAAACAGAAAAAAAAGTGATAGCTAAACTAGAAAAGTTTAACTCATAGGTTAGAAAATAAACCTGAAGAGACCTCCCAGGACACCAAACTAGACAAAGAGAGAGAGTCCATGAGCAACAAAGAAAAAATAAAATCTAAGAGACTGGCATAACAGAAGCCATATTCCGAGAGAACAATGGACAACCTTGAGACTGCAGGAACTGACAGGACTTCCTGTGGGAATTGAAGGTAGAGGAAGGTGAATGGAGTTCAGACACTGACTAAAGTGAGTGGAGCTGGACATAAACTTTAAATTTATGAGCTTCAAATCATGAACATAGACCATGAAGAAACAAAAGTAACTATCAGACACTAAAAATAGCAAGAAGTCATTAGAGGCTTCTCTGGTGGCTCAACGGTAAAGAATTCGCCTGTCAATGCAGGCGACAGGAGCTTGATTCCTGATCTGGGAAGATCCCACATGCTCGGAGCAACTGAGCCTATGAACCACCACGATCCAGCCTGCGCTCTAGAACCTAGGAGCTGCAACAACTGAAGCCCGCACGCCTACGGCACCTGCTCCACCACAGAAGTCACTGGAATGAGAAGCCTGTGCACTGTAACTAGAGAGTAGCTTCCACTTGCCACAACTAGACAAAAGCCTGAGCAGCAGCTAAGACCCAGCACAACCAAAAACAAATAAATAATAAATAAAAAGTTAAAAATAAAAAGTCATCAGGACTGGATAACTAAAAAAAAGTCTCCCATGTTTATCCACAGAAAGTCAATAAATACTATCTAGAGTTACTCTAGGGTGCTGGGGGGAAGGAAGAAGAGGGGTTACTATCACTTTCTGGCATAATCTCTTGATTTATCATTGTATGCTTTTTATTGAATAAAAATAATAAATTCTGTCATCAAAATGTCATTCGCCACTAGGGTCATGCATTACTAAGTTTTCTCCCCAGCATGTTGGCATAGCTTGGTGCCTGATGAGATATCCTACGTTATTTACTGTGGTATCCTCTCCATGAGTGCCCACTGGCATTTTCTTTAAAATAAATGAGGAGTGTGGTTTGAAGAGATGAAACACAGACATTATTCACACTGGTCCTCAAAGTGATTCCACCCCTCCTGTACCGCACTCTGCCCTTTCCAAATCGCGGCATTTCTGGTTGAAACACAATGACAACACCGCCCTGGCCCGGTGCCGCCATCCTCCTAGCCACTGGATGCTAATCTGCAGCCATCACATTTAAGAATTGGATCTAAAAGTCAAGACTGAATATTAACAAGGTCAATGGCAAGGAGATACTGAGGGGTAAAGCATGGGGCTTACACTTACAGAAAGAAAAGGAATATGAGTATTTTTTACATCTTCAAAGGTGGTTTAAGGAAAAGAAACTACAAACTAGACACCTGATCTGGTTTGCACGTGAGGTGGAAAAAAAAAAATTGAGGGGAGGGTCTTAAATTTGATCAAAAGATTGTAATGAGGCAAAAATTCTGAGGGGGCTGTGGAGACAACTTCTTATTTTTAAAAGTTTGACCATACCACAAAGCATTGGAAGAGAAAATGGCAACCCACGCCAGTATTCTTGCCTGGAGAATTCCATGGACAGAGGAGCCTAATGGGCTACAGTCCATAGAGTTGCAAAGAGTTGGACAGGACTGAGCGACTAACACAAATACACACACACACACACACACACACACACTGTGCAATTGGGATCTTAGTTCCCCAACCAGAGGTTGAACCTGTACCCCCTGCATTGGAAAGGGGAGCCTTAACCAGTAGAGCCAGGGAAGTCCCTATGGAGAATGCTCCTAAAGGCTCTGATCAGTTCAGGAACAACGTCACTTTCCTAATCTAAGCCACCTTCCTGCCAGACCACCCATGTAGACATCTGTATCCAAGAGGGTGATGCTACCAGCTGGCGGTCCATTAAGGACAGCAGCAACTGTACTCAGCACCACTGCTAAAATCAGCTGCATGTTTCATTGCAACCATTTAGGGACTCTTTCCGAGGGCATTTTTTTTTTCCCCCCGAGGGCATTTTAAGCTCTTCAGGAACCCAGACAAGAGAAGAGGGTGGGGCTTCCTATTTGGATTCAACTTAGAATTCCAGGGACGGGGGAGCCTGGTGGGCTGCTGTCTATAGGGTCGCATAGAGTCGGACAGTTAGTCACTCAGTCGTGTTCAACTCTTTGCAACCCCATGAATCGCAGCACGCCAGGCCTCCCTGTCCATCACCAACTCCCGGAGTTCACTCAGACTCACGTCCATTGAGTCCATGATGCCATCCAGCCATCTCATCCTCGGTCGTCTCCTTCTTCTCCTGCCCCCAATCCCTCCCAGCATCAAAGTCTTTTCCAATGAGTCAACTCTGCATGAGGTGGCCAAAGTACTGGAGCTTCAGCTTCAGCATCATTCCTTCCAAGAAATCCCAGGGCTAATCTCCTTCAGAATGGACTGGTTGGATCTCCTTGCAGTCCAAGGGACTCTCAAGAGTCTTCTCCAACACCACAGTTTAAAAGCATCAATTCTTCGGTGCTCAGCCTTCTTCACAGTCCAACTCTCACATCCATACATGACTACTGGAAAAACCATAGCCTTGACTAGACGGACCTTAGTCGGCAAAGTAATGTTTCTGCTTTTGAATATGCTATCTAGGTTGGTCATAACTTTTCTTCCAAGGAGTAAGCGTCTTTTAATTTCATGGCTGCAGTCACCATCTGCAGTGATTTTGGAGCCCCAAAAAATAAAGTCTGACATTGTTTCCACAGCTTATATTTCATCAAATGAGTGGAAAATGGAAAAAATGAAAAGAGCTAACATTAATAAGCATGAAGTATCATAAACTTAATATGGTTGAGGCAAGGATGAAAAGTGTCTGATGGACAAAAGCTTGGATTTTTTTTTTTTTCCATCCATCAAATGCCCACTGGCCTCTGACTGACAGTGTATGTTCAATTGTAAAGGAAAAGAGAACACTTAAAGAGCATACATGAAAAGCTAGAAATAAATGTCATTTTGAAGACTACTTGGGAAATGAGATATAATTGAGGAATATAATTTTTAAAAATGAACTTTCAAAGAATGAAAACTTCCATATAACATAGACCATCACTGAACTTAATCCAATATTTTCAGAGGAGCACATGTATGAACAGTGGGCTGCCTGTTGATAGTTAAGACTGTATCACCAATGAGTCTGGTCCTGGGAGGGACAGTACCAGTGTACTTCCCTTCCGTCAAACCACATCTAATGGACTGTTCTTGTAACTCAAGGTCTGTCTCAAAAGTCACTAAACAGGAAAGCACTCAGAGAGGATGACCCAGATGGTGAGGAATCTGGAACCAGCTCACAAAAAGCATGCTCCGAGGAACTGGGGATACTTAAAGCAAGTTCAAGAAGACTTTAACTCAGCTGCCACTGACAGAAGCTCTACCTGTGTTAGGTGCTGCAGGCGACTCCGACCTGAAGGAGATGCCATCAGTGCCCTCCTGGAGCTTATCTGATAGTGGTGCCCAAGTACCTGACAGATGCTGGGTGGAATGACAAACAAGAACTGGGACCAAACAACGTCTCTGGTAGTCCAGTAGTTAAGACTCCATGTTTCCAATGCAGGGGACACAGGTTCAAGCCCGGGTCAGGGAACTAGGATCCCGAATGCTACGCAGCCAAAAAAATTAAAATATAAAGAAAAAGAAGGAAAGAAGGAGTGGGGGAGGGAAGGAGGAGTCATGGATGGTCCTAAAGTCTGTCATACAGAGTGAAGTAAGTCAGAAAGAGAAAAACCAATATTGCATATTAGTGCTTATATGTGGAATTTAGAAAAATGGTAGAGATGAACCTATTTGCGAAGAAGAAATAGAGACACAGACATAGAGAACAAATGTATGGACCCTGAGAGAGGAAAGGAGGGGGTAGGATGAATGGAGAGATTGGGATTGACATGTATACACTACTGATGTATAAGTAGATGATAACTAATGAGAATATACGGTATAGCATGGGGCCGGGGGGAGAAGGCATAATCTGTTTGCAGGACAAATATTAAGGCAATCTTAAAAATGCATTCCAGTGTACAGTCAGTGAAAACAAATACTGTTTGATTCCACTTACATGAGGTACCAAGAACGGTCAGATTCATAGTCAGAATGTACACTGGCGGAATGCCAGGGGCTGGGGATGGGAGTGACATGGAAGGGAAGATGGGGAGTAGTGTTTAACGAGGTCAGAGTTTCTGTTTAGAAAAGTGAAAAACTTGGCAGATGAATGATGGTGAGAGTTACACAACAATGTGAATGTATTTAGTGCCACTGTATCAGTAAATACAGTTACAACAGCATGTTTTATATTATGTGACTTTTACCACAATAAAAATGCATTAAAGAAAGAATGAATGAATGAATTGGGACCAAGGGGAGAAAAGTGAAAAAGAGCGGCACTTAACAGAAGAAAAGCTTTTCTTCTTGGAAGGATTCCACTGTTGATATGCAAATATTGATTAAGGTATTCATTCAAACATAAAAATACGGATTATCAGCAAAGATAAATTCAGGATTCAGATTGTTGGCTACCTGGGAATTGGAGGTTGCTGGCAGGAGGTTGTGGGCAGCGAGACAGGGACCAGATGGTTGGAGGTAAATTGCTGTCATTTCCCTAGCTTTTACCCTTTAAGGTAAAGCTTTGGGATACTTATCACTAAAACAAACATTAAACAGATGAATTAGCTGATAGCAGATCATAAAAGTATACTAAGAACTTTATGATGAATCAAATTTTGTACTTGATGATAGAAATTAAAATAACTTCCTAAAGGAAGTATGAGTTAGACAATTGAGTAGCTCCTGGATTTCTAGATTTTAGACATAAGCCCAACTGCCCCTTCTTTTCCTATGCCAATAAAATAGGGAATAAAATACAGTAAGTCTCATATGAACCTTCAACTTGCAAACTTTCAAAGATGCTGCGAATGTATTATAAACCTATTACAGTACAATACTACATAGCCGATTGTGTTACTTGGGTACCTAAGCTAACTTTGTTGGACTTACAAGCAAATTGGACTTAGAAATGCACTCTTGAAACAGAACTCGTTCATATATGCAGGGGTCTTAACTGTAATTTAAAAGAAGATTTTAACAACAAAAGCAAGAGTGGCAAAATCTCAGAATATTGGACCTTTAAATACATCCAGCTTCTGGAAACCTGCATTGCTTTTTCCTTATTTTGCTTTGAAAAGTCAAAGTGTCTTCTTACATCATGAACTGGCATTAGGGATACACCAGATCATTCCAGTTCTCATGTCCCTTCCAAGGATCATCTATCTGACTGTATACCCTAAGGGTCTACCTGGCGGCTCAGATTATGAAGAATCTGCCTGCCATGTAGGAGACCCGGGTATGATCCCTGGGTTGGGAAGATTCCCTTCCCTGAGAAGGCAATGGCAACTCACTCCAGTATTCTTGCCTGGAGAATCCCATAGACAGAGGAGCTTGGTGGGCTACAGTCCATGGGGTCACACAGAGTTGGACACAACTGAGCAACTAACACACACACACACAGAAACGTAATGGACTTATAGAACACAGCACAGTTCACCAGAGAAATGATCATGCTGTTTAATATCTCTGGCCATAATTCAAGAAGACTAAACTTTAGCGGCATGGGAGAAGGAAAGGACTGAAAATGATTTTCCTTATGAATGCTGTCTTACACCAGGGATCCATTCTGCCAAGAAATCTATAATGCTGTAGATATAACTCTTCTACTACAAGAGCCTCTCCTAGGGTCAGAGACCCTCTCATTTCCAAGAAATTATAAGGGAGCTAGAGCTTGATATGAACTCATAAAGCAGAGAGATTTCCAATAGGGTCAGAGGACTTATCTTACTAATACTTGTTGTCCTGTGATTGTTGAGACAGAAACTTGTCCAGATCCAGTCTGGGCTTAAGTCAGTAAACCCTTATTAAAAACTGCCAAGTAGTAGGCTCTTGAGCAGCTGGTTGTGATAAACACCCTATGTCCTTGGGGGAGAGCAGGGGACGTGACTCCAGGAAACCATCCGCAATGGTAATTCAAGCTCCTGAGGATAAGCACCCCACTCTGTAGTTATCCCTCCAGGCCAGGTCCATAAATCTCAGATGAGTTTTTAAGGATTTTCACTTTCCATCTAAAAAGAGAATTTCTGCCATTCCATTGGAAAAACTGGTTCAACTTTAAAACGCTCGGGAATAAAACGCTGTTCTATTATTTAAAATAGTCATAATGGCTCCTTAGAACCAATTTTGGGAATGAAATTAAAGAGAAGAATGAGAAAGAAAGCTCAATGGTGCTTTAAAAAGGGAGGGAGGCAGGGGTGGAACTTCTCAGGCAGTCCAGTGGTTAAGACTTCTCTTTCTAACGCAAGGGGTGCAGTTCGATACCTGGTCAGGGTCCGAAGATCCCACATACCTTGCAGACAGAAAAACAAAACAGAAAACAGAAGCACTGTTGTAACGAATTCAATAATGACTTTTAAAAAAATGGTCACATTAAAAAATATATGTCTTTAAAAGGGGGGCGGCATCAAACATGAGAAGACTATGTGGCTGGAATATTAAACCACCGTGGAAGTAATTCCTAACGGCAACAAATTGAAGAGGGAGGCCTTAGAACATTTTTTAAGTCAAAAGAAATATACTGAAACTGAGCACTTGCTACTTAACAGCCACACCAGGTGATGTAAGTCATTTTCTCCTCCTCCACTTCCTTCTATCTTTGTATCAAGTAGTGATAACAGTGTCTCTCCTGCCTTTCTCATAGAGCTATTCTCAGGAACAAAGACTGTGTCTGTGATAGTACTTTGGAGATTACAAAACCCTTTAGAAATACAGTAAGCTATTTTTCAAATCTTTAAAATAAAGGATATCTACTATTGATATAAACTTTTTCCTGTTCTTTCCCTCTTTCTTTTCAGATTTTTAAAAATCCATATGAACAAACTTACATACAAGCACTTTATGTTTACTGATTACTACTCGTAACAAACACGACTGCACATACAACCATCATTTCTCCATTTTGCAGAAGAGGAGACCACGTCACAGAAGGAACGCACAGGTAGGTTTCAAACCCAGGCTGCTGGGCTGCTCTGTCCTTGCTCTGCCTCGTGGAGCTTCCCAAGAGTTATCAAGGGTGCCGTTTCCTCATCCTCAGCCACCTTCACTTTAGCAGGATTCATACAACAAAAGCGAATCAGTGGGGCCCATCCAATCCAAGTGCTGAAAAGAACCTGAGTGGACACCTCAATAGGAAAGAAATCATTTCTGTTCTTTCTTTCATTTGATCCAAAGGTTCAGGAGGCTTTTTTTTTTTTTTTTTTGTCTTT
>SJXQ01007204.1:196860-217555 GCA_006408695.1 Aepyceros melampus | reverse complement strand
GGGGTGGAGGGGGAGGTGAGGAGGGAGGAGCAAGTCACTTCTCCGGGGGTATTCAGTCATCTTTTAAATGCCAACTAAAGATGTTCTGGTACTGTAGAAGTAGACGACCCAGTAACAATGCAAGACTGTACCAAGTGTCTAGCCAAACACCCAACACACATCAGACGCTCAGTTTGCCCAAGGACTGTCACTTCTAAAAATGTTAATTTCTCATCATGCTCAGAGCCTACAATTCTGAGAAAAGAGATCCAAAAACTATTAAGTAACGATATTACTCTAGAGCACTGTTGTCCACGCTTTTCATCATGCAACCTTTTTCCTAAAAATGAGAACATGTACTCCTGGTATACATGTGTAGATGTATAAAAACTTATATATACATGTTTTAAAACACTACAAAATCTTATGAACATTTAAAACAAAAACATACATTGAAAAATAGCAGGAATCTAACAAAATGGTA
Organism: Aepyceros melampus; assembly: GCA_006408695.1. Taxonomy (NCBI): domain Eukaryota; kingdom Metazoa; phylum Chordata; class Mammalia; order Artiodactyla; family Bovidae; genus Aepyceros; species Aepyceros melampus. The sequence goes on along the minus strand of SJXQ01007204.1, from coordinate 217,092 downwards.
CAGATGATCTTATTTGCAAAGCAGAAACAGAGACACAGACATAGAGAACAATCGTATGGACACCAAGGCAGGAAAAGTGGGGTGGGATGAATTGGGAGACTGGGATTAACATAAGGAAACCCAACATGCATATGCTACTGTGTATAAAATAGATAACTGATGAGAACCTACGCTATAGCACAGGGAACTCTACTCAGTACCCTGTGGTGACCTAAACGGGAAGGAAATCCAAAAAAAGAGAGATGTGCATACTCGCTGTACAGTAGAAACTAATACAACATTGTAAAGCAACTATACTCCAATAAAAATTAAGAATAAATAAATAGCAAGCAGAAATTTAAGTTCTGGTATTTTCTTTGCACGTCCCAATGTACAAGTCTTGAGCATCTTGGATGATGCTGACCCCACTCCATCACCTTGGTAGAGGAGTAACAGAGAACACTGCGATTTCTGAACCAGAGCCCCAGGGTCTAGGGTCAAGATGGCAGGGTCCACGATCTTGGCTCATCCCTGTGTGACCCTGTGTGACCTGTGTGACCCTGTGTGACCTGTGTCTCCGGTGCCCCGGGACAAGTCATTCCTCCCTGCTGGTCCTCAGTTTCCAAATCTTGGCCTGTGTTGGTCGCTTAGTCATGTCCGACTCTTTGCCACCCCATGGACTGTAGGCTGTGAGGCTCCTCTGTCCATGGGGTTCTCTAGGCAAGAGTACCGGAGTGGGTTGCCATTTTCTTCTCCTAGGGATCTTCCTGACCTAGGGATTGAATCTGGATCTCCTGGAAGTGAAGATAACAGTTTCCACCTTATAGATATGTTGATGATTAAAATAATGTATTGAGTGAAATGTGCTTAGCACAACACAGACAACCCACGAATGATGGTTAAACCAGAACTGACATTTAGTGCAAACCACCTTCTTATAAATGGAGAAAAAGTGAGGCCCAAAGACATTGCCTGACTTTCCAGGCCACGGAACTGGACCTCTCAATGGTCGCCTAGAAGCCACCATCTCTTAGCTCCAGATCAGTGATCTTTTAACTGTACCTTAGGGGGTTCTCTGGTGGACTAGTGGTTAGGATTCCTGGCTTTCACTGCCACGGCCTGGGTTCAGTCTCTGTTTGAAAACTGAGATCCCACAAGATACATGCTGTGGCCAAAACAGGAAAACGATATGTATATTAACTGGAACCTACTATTTCTAGATAAATGGAACACATTCTGGGGTCCTCAACTTTTCTATCTTTACAACACTGGTGTTGAAACCAAGGGTCAAGACTCCAAAACCTTTCCTTTGATAAATATTTGGTATTAAATCTATTTAATATCTTCCTTAAATTTATTCTCACATGGCAATCCATGCTCCAAAGACGGTACAATACCAGAGCACACCAGGAAAAGCTTGTATCTGCAGCTAGCTCATCACAGGCTGATGCAGACAGCAAGAAGATGTTACTGGGAGGCAGACAGCTAAGATTTGTGCTTCAAAGATGCAGACTTTTCCTTTTAAAAAAAGAGAGAGACCTATTATAAATAATGACAAAAGAGTAAGGATGGAGCGTGGGTTGAAGTATACAGATGCTATAAAATGGCAGAATGTTGATAGCAGTTGAAGGTGGGTGAGAAAGACATGGTGTTTAATATTTTATTTGCTTTGTAAATCATAATAAAGAGAAGACTCCTGAGAGTCCCTTGGACTGCAAAGAGATCAAATTGATTTAGTCAATCCTAAAGGAAATCAACCCTGACTATTCATTGGAAGGACTGATGCTGAAGCTCCAATACTTTGGCCACTTGATACCAAGAGCCCACTCATTGGAAAAGACTCTGATGCTGAGAAAGACTGAAGGCAATAGCAGAAGAGGGCACAAGAGGATGAGATGGTTGGATGACATCACTGACTCAATGGACATGAATCTGAGCAAATTCCATGAGATAGTGAAGGACAAGGAAGCCTGGAATGCTGCAGTCCATGAGGTGGCAAAGAGTCAGACACGACTTGGTGACCGAACAACAACAATCATAATAAAGTTTTTTAAAAAAATGGTAAGGGGGAAAAAAATAGCTGGTGTAGAAGTCTCAAGGACCTGCGGAAATGAAGACAACAGGGAGGCAGTCAGTGGAATTGGACGGACATTCTTCTCCCATTCTGCTTTCTCTTAATTGTCAGCTGAGATGAAAAAGATATATATTCCTCAACATTAGCAGCCACAACCGCCTTCTCCAAGTCTTTTAAAAACATGAGCTGGTCATCAGGACATGTGTGGAGTACTGGGGGCATGCACTTTGACAGCAGGTAGACTTGCATCCACTCCTGGCCCATCAGCAACAAGAAAGACAAACATCCCCCTATCACCTCGAAGTACTCCTGCTACCCTTCTTGGGGTGGTCCCTGCAGGCAGCTTTGTCTTCCAGAAGGAGGGCCAGTCATGTGAAGGAGGGGACGCTGGGCTGTAGGGAGGACCTCAGTCCCCAGGGTCCGAGTTGCCCCTCTACCTCTCCTGGGCTGGGGTAGACACTCACACCCCATTCAGGAGAGAGACCTCAACAGGAAGCTGTGTGTGTTCGTCATTCAGCCATGTCTGACTCTCTGCAACCCCAAGGACTGGGCCCACCAGGCTCCTCTGTCCATGGGATTCTCCAGGCAAGAATACTGGAGTGGGTTGCCATGCCCTTCTCCAGGGAAAGCTGGGGCGGCCACAGATAACCGGTGGTGCAAGCAAAGGAGATTAAGACAATCCTGCAAAGAAAGAGGCCGCAGTAAAAACACCACCCACCCATCACCCCCTCCTGCACCCAAATCATTCTCCTCACTGCTTTGATGACACTCAGTGGTCTTTGGTACAACACAAGGAGTGTTGTACTGGGGTCTCTGTGCAAGCAAAAGAGTCAGTCTGGCCGTGTCCTCAAAAAGATCGCATTCTTTTCTTTCTTCCTTTCTCCCTCCCTCCCTCCCTCCATTCCTTCCCTCTTTTCATTCTTTTTTTTTGCCACATCTTACAGGATCTTATTTCTCAGACCAGGGATGGAACCCACGCTCCCTGCATTCTTAGTGTGGAGTCCTAGCCACTGGACTGCCAAGGAAGTCCCAAGGAGATTATATTCTTGCAGGAGTCAGACAGAACAAACCAAACACCAGGTGATGAGAGCTAGAACAGACGTATAATCAGAGTTCTGGTAGCAGAGAGAGGGCTGGCTGCCTGGTTGGCAAGGTTGTGCAGAGGAGACCAGTCAGTGGGAGTGGGGTGGGGTGGATTATGAACAGCCTGTGCTGGCCTGACAAGGGCATACCAGATAAAGACACAGAAAAGTCAAGACATGTTTTTCTCCCATAAACATATAGTCTTTTATTCCAAGCAGCACTTTTCAGAAAAGAGGTGCTCATGGAAGAGACAAGTCCTGAAAGATTTAGATTCCAGTTGTCTGGGGTGTGAATTAATTAGCCTTGCAATCCTTTAGTCAAAGGGAGGATGGGAGAATGACTCAAAAATAATACAAGGATGGAATTTAGAAGTTAAAGCTGTCTATAAATGTCCCCAAGAAACTTTTGTCTCAAGGACTTCCCTGATGGACCAGTGACTGAGAATCTGCCTCCCAACGCAGGGGACACAGGTTTGATCCCTGGTCGGGGACTAAGATCCCACATGCCATGGGGCAACTAAGCCTTAGGACTGCAACTACTGAAGCCACACGCCCTGAAACCTGAGCTCCACAACTAAGAACCGACACAACCAAATAAACAAATATTTATTTTAAAAAAGCAAAGAAATTCTTGTTCCATTTTCAGTTCAGAGAGAAAATAAATGGAAATAGATTGGCGGAGAGATTATGCAAATTAAAACTGTCATCTTCACCCTACTTAATCCTGCTAAAGTGACTATGATACTCTCACATTTTACACAAGATGTGTAAACTCGGGGCCATCTGAGTCAGAATTAGGGTTTTCAGAAGATGGTCCAGGAGAAGCCAGGAAGGAGACAGTAATGATAGGCCCCTGGGGAGGACCACAGAACACAGGAGCAAGCAGTTCTGCAGGCTGCCGGGGAGCTCAGTGAGCTCGGCAAGCTCGGAGCCATCAAGCTGCTCTCCCAGTTCCTCGGAAGAGATGGCAGGCAAGATCAGTGATCACTCCCCAGGGACTGGAAGTGACCAAAGAGTTCAAGCAAGCAGAACATATGCAGCTTGACGCCACGGTGATGTCTCCTGGGGAGACTGTCAGCCGCTCAGTCATGTCTGACTCTTCTGCGACCCCATGACCATGGGATCAAACCCACGTCCCCTGCGCTGTGGGAAGATTCTTTACCATCTGAGCCACCAGGGAAGCCCAAGTCTCCTGGTAAGACTAGTCATCCACCTGAACATTTGACCCTCCCATGCTGGGTTTGTTCAGGGGCCTGGCAAAACCAGATGAAAGGACTAAATAGGCTGTTACGGGGTGACCTTGGCAAGGAGGTGGGCAGAGGCAGGGCTACCCCAGGGACAAGGCCAGTTCTCCCAAGTGTGTTTTTGGTTTAACTGCTTTCCCTCTTTGAAGGGACAATTCCCAAATTTATCTGCAGTCCAGACTTCGTTTCTGAACTGGACTTAGACCCTCCTGTCTGCTCTTCATCTCCACTGAGAAGTCTGATGCACGGGGCTTCCCTGGTGGCTCAGGGTAAAGAATCTGTCTGCCAATGCAGGAGACATGTGTTCCATCCCAGATCAGGGAAGATCCCACATGCCATGAGGAACTAAGCCTGTGTGCCACAACTACTGAGCCTGTGCTCTAGAGCCTGGGAGCCACAGCTACCGAGCTCACGGGTCCTAGAGCCTCTGTTCTGTAACAAGTCTGTGCACAGCAACTAGAGAGCAGTCCCTGCTCACCACAACTAGAAAAAAGCCCACACAGCAACAAAGACCCAGCACAGCCAAAAATGAAAATAAATATATAAATAAAATTATTTTTTAAAAAAGAAGTCTGATAGGCATCTCAGACTCACTGGATCCAATGCTAGACTCCTGACCTCCCCCTCCTCCCAATCCTGAACCACTTACTTATACCGACCCCCCAACCCCCAAACCTTAATCAACTGCAGCTCTAAGTTTCCTGTTGTTCTAGTGGCATCAGCCACACACTCCCTTGCTCACTAGGCACCAGCATATACTGCTGCTTCTGCCTTTAAAGAAACATCCATATCTGAGCTCATCCCTCCACCTCTGCTGTTACCACTCTGGTCCAAGCCCCCATCGTCACATATCTAAAGTACTGCAGGGGCAAGACAGCAAGAGAAAAAAGAATAGATAGTTGTGGGTGATGAACAGATGGGGAGGAAGGAATCAGTGGGGACTTTGCAACTGGGAGCTAGGTAAACAAAGTATGCTGAGAGGTCAGAGCCCTGAAGAGCTGTAATTACAAAATGATAAGTCGGAGGTCCCACAGGACTGCCTGGTGGGTGCAGACCAGAAGGAGCCAGAACCCCAGGACTTTAGGGAAGGAGACAGAGATGGGGAACCCTCTGTAGTTAGATGACAGCTCAAACTATCTTACATTCTCTTTTGCAATTATATTCTAGCTTCGTATGTTCTTAACATACCTTTCTAGAGTTTTCTTGATGTTTTTAGTAGGAAAAAACTAATATACCCCAATTAAATATGACTCCAGGTTCGTTTAAAAATTATTTTTTTATGGCCTTGTTTATAAAATGTTTAGACATGATTAACATATGAATGGCTTTATATATATACTTAAATGGTATGAATGTTAAGACAACAGTAATCATTAAATAATATAGCAACCAAAAATTCAACCAAGTTCTGAATTCCAAAATTCAGATATCCTGAAATATCCTTGCATTATTTATGACAGCAGGGATAAATCCAGTTGCTCTAATTAAACCAATGTATAAGAATCTTGTTCTGGTATCACAGACCTTCACAGTCAATATAATTATCACTGCATATGGTCTGGTCCTGTCCACGACAATCACTAAGAACAGTTTTGGCTAAGTTAGAATTCTCATGTGATTACCAACCATAATAATGGAGGTGTTAGCCAGCAGTTATAATTACCGTCTGCAAACTCCCTCTTTGTGAATATACTCTGAATAAAGGCTTGCTCTGCATTTTTCCTCCAATGTAACTGTCCATTTAAAAATGTAAACTGAGGATTTCTTTGGTGGTCCAGTGGTTAAGACTCTGTACTTCAAATGCAAGAGACTATGGCTGGATCCCAAGTCCAGGAACTAAGATCCCAGACGCCAAGCATCACGGCCAAAAGAGAAAAAAAATTTTTTTTAGATATAAAAACAGAAACTAAAGGAACAAACTAATAATCAGCATCGGAGGTTCTCTGTGTTCCTTTTCCATCTGAGGATTTAAGCAGAGCTCGGTTAACAAGTAATCTTGAGGTGACTGACTCTTCTCAGTGACCCAGCAAATCAATGACAAGCAACAGTTAACTGTTAGTCTGAGCACTGAAAGCGAATGACTGAGGCTTTCTGGAAACAGGTTTCCAGTTTCACCATGGTGCCATGGTTTTAACACTCTGAAGTAAATCAATATTGTGGAAGTTATCAATGAGCTCCATTTCACGGAGCCTTGAAAACTCAATATGAGATCTCTGGTACAATGCATCATGGGAGCATTCATATTTCAGAAGGAAATCTGTGCATTCAGGTCCCTAGACCAACATTTGGAAATAAAGATAACTCTATATATTATATTAGACAACATATTAAAAAGCAGAGACATCACTTTGCCAACAAAGGTCTGTATAGTCAAAGCTACAGTTTTTCCAGTGGTCATGTAAGGATGTGAGACTTGGACCACAAAGAAGACTGAGCGCCAAAAAATTGATGCATTTAAACTGTGGGGCTGGAGAAGATGCTTGAGAGTCCCTTTGGACAGCAAGGAGATCAAACCAGTCAATCCTAAAGGAAATCAACCCTGACTATTCATTGGAAGGACTGATGCTGAAGCTCCAATGCTTTGGCCACCTGATGTGAAGAGCCAACGCATTGGAAAAGACCCTGATGCTGGGAAAGATTGAGGGCAGGAGGAGAAGGGGACGCAGAGGATGAGATGGTTTGATGGCATCATTGACTGAATGGACAAGAGTTTGAGCAAACTCCAGGAGATGGTGAAGGACAGGGAAGCCAGGCATGCTACAGCTCATGGGGTCACAGAATAGGACACAACTTAATGACTGAACAACAACAGCAATCTATCAAAGGTCATCCCTGTAATGAAAAGCAACCAGAATGTCCTGAGTGCTGGAGAGAGAGGAAATATCTTGTTTCACCCAGAATGCAAGTTCTGATACTGAGAGCTAAGCCTGGAAACAGCAGGGTGAGGGAAGAGAGCAGAGGAAGGGTTGGCAGAGTAATTGCGAGGTATTGGATTACAGGTAAGGTTTCCTCTCTTTTTAAGATCTCCTTTAGGGATATAAACACCTCAGTAGATGAAGTGCTATCTGATTTAAAATACTAACGCACACCACTCTCCAAAGCCAGAGCATGATACTTAGAGTTCTCGAGCCTAGAGGAAGAAATTCAGAGAGGCTCTTTCCCCTTTGTCACAAATAAAACTAACACTCCTTTACAGTTCTTTCATAGCCACACACACCAAGCTCCCTTGACTGGGGTATTATTTACATCTCTGGAGACGGGGGAGGGAGGAATTTCCTTAACACCTGATCTCAGTGTCCTGTCTGGGCTCCCCTGATGTCTCAATGGTAAAGAAAGGACTGCAATGCAGGAGAAACAAGAGACGCAAGTTCGATCCCTGGGTGGGGAAGATCCCTGGAGAAGGAAATGGCGATCCACATACTGTACTCCATGGGGTCCTAAAGAGTTGGACATGACTCAGTGACTAAACTACAACTACGAAAAAGCATGTGGTCTACAGCACAATCTGAGCATCTGGCAATTAATGCTCTCAGTGATCTTGTTGTTGCTGGTCAGCTGGTCAGTCGCTCAGTCGTGTCCAACTCTGCGAACCCAAGGACTGCAGCACACCAGGCTTCCCTGTCCTTCACTATCTCCAGGAATTTGCTCAAACTCATGCTCATTGAGTCTGAAGCAACAAAAACATCCTGTCTGCTGTGCTCTGACTGTGTGGAAAACACTGCTAGCGCACATGACATAAGGTCACTGTTATTATTATTACTGTTATCATTGCAGGCACAGGAAAGTTTTCTGTTCTTCCTTTCTAGGTTCTTTCAGTTCAGTTCAGTTCAGTTCAGTCACTCAGTCGTGTCCAACTCTTTGCGACCCCATGAACTGCAGCACGCCAGGCCTTCCTGTCCATCACCAACTCCCGGAGTTCACTCAAACTCATGTCCATTGAGTCAGTGATGCCATCCAGCCATCTCATCCTCTGTCGTTCCCTTCTCTTTCTGCCCTCAATCCCTCCCAGCATCAGGGTCTTTTCCAGTGGGCCAAAGTATTGGAGTTTCAGCTTCAGGGTCAGTCCTTCCAATGAATACCCAGGACTGATCTCCTTTAGCTGGTCTAATAATTAAACTGATAAAAGATTAACAGGAGAAAAGCAAACAAGTTTAATAACACGTGTATCTGGGAAAGACCCAGGAAAACTAAGTAACTCTGAAACGGTGGAAGCCCTCACCTTAAATGCCTTCTTCAGCTAAAGCAAAAGAAGAGGGTGGTGGGATACTCTCTGGGAGGTCAAGAGGCAAAGTAGAGAAAACAAAGGTGAGGTTGTAATGCAAATTAAATTATCACCTTCTGCACCAATAAGAGCTCGCATTCATGATGAAGGTCACCTCCCCCCAACTTCCAGGAGCAGCCTAGAAGACACCCTTACAAATGGAGATTTCCCTTATACATAGAAATGTCTCTGATGTTGGGAAAGATTGAGGGAAGGAGAAGGGGGCAACAAAGGATGAGATGGTTGGATGGCATCACTGACTCAAAGCACAGTTTGAGCAAACTCTGGGAGTTGGTGAAGAACAGGGAAGCCTGGCATGCTGCAGTCCATGGGGTCGCAAAGAGTTGGACAGGACTGAGCAACTGAACAACAACAACATCTACTTGGGCTTTCCAAAGCTTCTCCTGAGTCTGCAGTTTCTTAAAATAATCAGCCTCAAATAATCCTGATGCTGAAGAGACAGGAAGTGAAGTGGTCAACTCTGCACCCTGGTAAAATTTAACAGAGGTTCAAAAAGGTTAGGAAACTTGCCTGAGGTCAAGCAGTTAATAAGTGGCCCAGGCAGGACTGAACTTAAACCTGTTTGATTTCGAAATCTCTGCCCGGAACTATTAATGATGTCAGAGAAAGTGAAGGCATGCAGTCACATCCCTCTTCAGGTTCCCCTTGAGACAACATTGCCTGAGCTACTCTGATAGAAGAGCCAGAAATCAGCTCTGGCTATAAATCATCTAAATGAAGGACTAAGTCATTTCATCATTCCAAGCTGGGCATCTCTTCTGATCCTAAGACACAGGAGTCCATGGGACCCTGCAGAGTTTGGGAGCTCCCCTCTTCTCCCTTCTTCACCCACCGTCTCTGGGTGCTCCATGGGCAGTGTAGAATTCTGTCCCCACACCACAGATCAACTTGGCACTGCAGCCCCAGTTGCAGGGCAGAGAGAAGAGAGGTGACTAGAGAGGAGAGTCCTATCAGTCCACAATTTTCCATTCCCAGGCTCAGAGAGGGAGCCACAGGCTGGTCACAAGGCAACCACATCACTGCTCCACTGACCTGGTTTAAGGTCTATTAATTATGATCTGTTCTTCAAGGCCCGTGCTCTCTGGTCAGACGCACATGGGGCACACAGGGGCTGAGTGGAGAGTGGAGACTGCCCCGCACAACACTCTCCAGCTGGGGCAGGACTCACTGAGGCCCAGAAGTGCCAGCTGATGGTCCTGGGCATGGCCCCACCTCATCCCCAGGGGAGGAGCCCTGTCCACGTACACAGCCTCGGCCCCAGCCTTACCATCCTGGGGTACAACAGGGGAGTCAAGCATGGGAACGAGGGGTCTAGAAGCCAGAGGGAGGCCAGCTCCTGGGCAGATGAGTGGGGAGAGGGAAGGTAATAAGCACAGCTGGGTTCGGGGTGGTGAGGTGATATGTAGCGATCAGGAGCAAGAGGTTTGTTATAGAAAGAAGGAGCAGGTATGCAGAGAGGAGATGGGAGACACCAGCTCAGAAAGAGGAAGCTGAGAGGGTGTGAATCCAGGGCCTTAATGGCTTCCGAGCCCCCAGCTTCAGTCCCCATGAGGCTCATGAATCCTGCAAGTATGAGCATGGCTGTGTGCCCTCACATGGTCCACACGAGTGGATTCCTGGCCACCAAAGACCTTTGACTAAAACCAAATATATAAGTGTATTAAAAAAATCTTCCCTAGCATTCATTTTTCTTCAAGTCTTAACCAATGAGGGCTTCCCTGGTGGCTGGGACAGCAAAGAATCTGCCTGCAATGCAGGAGACCCAGGTTCGATCCCTGGGTCAATAAGAGCTCAAGAAGGAAATTACAATCCCTCCAGTATTCTTGCTTGGGAAATCCCATGGACAGAGGATCCTGGTGGGCTATAGTTCATGGAGTTGAAAAGAGTCCAATCCTTAACTACAGTCTCTAGGCGAGTGCAACTCAACCGAGGCTGCATGCAAGCATACACATATACACACACATGTGAATTCATGTTCCCTTATACATGTACACACACAGACACACATACATGCATATGTCTAGATACACACACACACATGAAAAATATCTACCTAGGGCTGCTGAGATGCAGCCAGGCTTGAGACTGCAGAGACAGAGTCCACCACGTTTCTCAGTGAGTCAAGAGAAGCAAATTCAGAAACATTAGGTACTCTCCCTTAAAAATCACAAAACACAGCCTTACTTAAAGAAGGCACCTCAGAAGACATGTACAGTACGTCCCCTGCATATGAACAAGTTCCATTTCCAGAAAGCATTCTTAAGTCCAACAAAGTTAGCCTAGGTACCCAACTAACACAATCGGTTATATAGTATTGTACTGTCATAGGTTTATGATACTCTTCATACAAATGATACACACAAAAACACAAAAAATAAAACATTTAAATCTTGCAGTACAGTACCTTGAGAAGTACAGGAATAGAGTACAACAGCTGCACACGAGGGCTGGCATCGAGAGACAGAGAGGAGGTGGGAGACGGTAGAGCTGAAGGGTCATCAGCAATAGGAGAGGGAGGACAAGCGGAGAGGTCCTTCATGCCTGAGGCTGATGGAACGCATGTTCGCATCGTTGAAAGTTCCCAGCTTAAAGGTTCGGATGTAGGGAACGTACTGTAGTTGAGCCCTTGTTTTGCAAACAATGCAATGTAAAGCTCAGGAGTGTGGAGTGCCTCCCTGTGCAAGGTGACAACACAGATTAGAGGGACTGTTGGAATTAAAACTAATTTCCCTAGTTCAAAAGGTTTTGTGTTCATCTCACTTTTGCAAATTAAAGTTTTTATGAATCAGCAAGCCTAATATTTAAAGCAATCCTGGGGGGGGGGTGGAGAATCATTCTAATACACAAATAATGATCTCCTAAGTACAGCTGTGTTGAGACTTCAGATTCTTGTACCCAAGGCTTCTTAAAGTGGAGCAAAATTGTGGCCTCAACATGGGTTAAGCAAAATCCAATAGATACAGTAAGTCTGCCACCACCATGAACAGTGCAATCCCTGAAGGCAGATTCTGGAGTCTTAATGGAGTTATTAATATGCATAGTTGTTGTTGTTTAGCTGCTAAGTCACGTCTGACTCCTTTGAGGCCCCATGGAGTGTAGCCTGCCAGGCTCCTCTGTCCATAGGATTTCCCAGGCGAAAAACTGGAGTGGGTTGACATTTCCTTCTCCAGGGGATCTTCCTGGCCCAGGGATTGAACCTGGGTCTCCCGCACTGCAGGCAGGTTCTTTACCACTGAGCTACCTGGGAAGTCCTCATATGAGTAGAGTAGCTATTAATTTGGAGAGAGGGACAGAAAGGCAGGCAGTAGCAGAAGGTTGGGAGTGATGTTAAGGATTTGCTCTAAGTGACCTCAGGATAGTATCACTCAAATGACTTCAAGGGAAAAAAAAGGGGGTGCAGGGAAGGCCTTCCATCAATATTCCATTGTACCAGTAGAGTTTTCAGACTGAATTTTAGATAAGATTGGGCCTCCAATATTGCCCTAAATAAAAACAAGTATGCTCAGAAGAGGAAGCCCATTAAGGAGTAATTGACCATTAACACAGAAACTGAAAACGCTTGTCAGATCTTTGGTACTTGGCTTACAAGAGGAAAGTAAGACCCCTAGAAAAATAGAACCATCGGAGAGAATTCCCTGCTGGTCACTGGCTAAGACTCTGAGTTTCCAATACAGGAGGCCTGGGTTTGATCCCTAGTCAGGGAACTAAGATCCCACAAGTTACAACAAAGATCCTGCATGCCACAGCTAAAACCCAGCACAGCCAAAGAAATAAGTAAATATTTTAGGGAAAAAAAAGAAGAAGAACCATGGGAAAGTGAGGTTTGGTGGGATTAGGGTGACAGCTCAGAATGTGGCTGTGCTAGAGAGAATCCAGCAATGACGGATCGGGGAGGGCAGACTGAAGAACCAGGTGCCATCCAAGAGCACTGGAGGAGGGGAGTGGAGCCACAGCAAACCACAGAAACACACTGCACCTGTGTCAGTCTCAACAGGTCTGCTCTTAAGAGTCGCATTCGTATTAGTGGGATATTTGCACACTGACTACCTTGAATGTCAAGCTGCTATTCTATTTCCATTCTAGGAAGATCACTGTGCATTCACGTATCACACCATTCACAGAACATTCTGTTTACTTTGTCCCTAATCAGTGAAACTAAGGTAGAAACACGGGCATTCTTCCTTTCATCGTACCATAGAAGTCCCTCTGAGAAAACTGAGAACAAAGAAGTTAGATCATTAACTTTAACCTGCTTGGGAAACTAGTCACTGTTTGGCTCTTCCCAGGAGAAATCCATCCTGACTCATAAATGTAAACAACATCCACAACCAATAGCAGGTGCGTTTCAAGATCCCACAACCTGAGGGTATCCATTACAGTCTTCCCAAGACAGATTTTCCAATTATATGGATCCTTTAAATCACAAAGGGAAAAGTTATAAAAGGGCAACACATGGCTACACATGTAAAGTTTATCTAAAATCAAATCCCTCTCACACAAGAAAGAAAGTTTCACATTAACAATAGGCAAAGGAAACTATCTTAGTGGCCAGTACAAGTACAGTACCAATATATGTGTGTTTGATGGTTAATGGCTCATTCGTTGAAAGAAGGAATGAGTGAAGGGAAATAGTCTTTTGTAACTTGTCACAGATTAGACCAGAAAGAATCCACCTGCAACGCAGGAGCCCCAGGTTCGATCCCTGGGTCAGGAAGATCCCCTGGAGAAGGGAATGGCAACCCATGCCAGTATTCTTGCCTGGAGAATTCCATGGACAGTGGAGCCTGGTTCACAGCATTGCAAAGAGTAGGACACAACTGAGCAACTAATACTTTTGTACCTAGACACTGTAAGTTCTTTTTCCCCCCACATCTCTGCTTGCGATATCCTAGTTCCATGACCAGGGGTGAAACCTGGGCCCCTGCAGTGAAAGCAGAGTCTTAACCACTGAACAATCAGGCAATTCTCTGAAAATTCTTATTTACCTTCCTCTCTCAGCATTACTTTCTCTGACAATGTTACCAAATGCCTCTCTCCTCCACAGTTTTTTCATGAAGGAACTTCTGTAGATGGTGATGGTAAACACTAACAACAAATTGACTCACAAATGCCCCTACTTTCCTGTTTCTCTAGATGAAAATGTTTCAGCTAAAATTCTCCCCGCTTTACTTACACCTCATTCCTTGAGTTATTTGCTTGTTTGGGTTTACACCTTCAAATCAGCTTGATTTTGATTCACTCCCTCTTGAATCACAAGCCCCAATTCTGCAGCGTAAAGCTGCTCACATCCCAAAGGGATGTGTGTTGAGGAGGCTTAATCCGCCTACTTAATCCCACCTTAACCAACAGGCAGCTTTCCTGCACAGATTAATCACTCCCCTTCCCCCCAACCCAACTTCCAACACTGCCCTCCAATAGGGTTACAATGATTTTCATAGTGTCCTTTCTACAGATATTTCTAAGTGACCCCAATTCACTCCCTCAATTGCTTGGCTACACAGCATGCTTGTAAAGGGCATCAGTAACTCAAATGTAAAACGTGTCCCCACCCTCAAGGCCTCCACCATGCTCAGATTCTCCACTGTCTCTCTCACTGTTCCAATACCAACTGCCCGTAGGCTGAACAGTGTCTGTGTGTGTTTGAGTGTAAGCACGTGTCCCACGCCCAAAATCTATCTATCTGTTGAAACCTAACCCACAGGGTGATGTTTTGGGATGTGGGGCACTTGAAAGGTGACTAGGTCTTGAGGGTGAAACCCCTATGAATGGGATCAGTGCCCTTATGAAAAGTAAAAGTGTTAGTCCCTCAGTCGTGTCTGACTCTTGTGACCCCATGGACTGTAGCCTGCCAGGCTCCTCTGTCCATGGAATTCTCCAAGCAAGAATACTAGAGTTGGTTGCCATTCCCTTCTCCAGGGATCTTCCCGACCCAGGCAGGGACTGAACCCAGGTCTCCTGCATTGCAGGCAGATTCTTCACCACTAAGCCCCCAGGGAAGTCCTTATAAACCAGCCCAAGAAAACTCCCTTGGCTCTTCCCCCTTGTGAAGACATAACGAGAAGCTAGCAACCATAAAAAGGGTTCTTGCCAGAGCCTGACCATACTGACACCCTGATCTCAAGACTTTCAGCCTCCAGCACTGATAAATTTGTGTTGCTTTTAAGCCACTCACTCCATGGTACTTTGCTATAGCAGTCGAACCGTATAAGACATCAGCTTCTTTCTTCTAAGCTAAGTCTACACCCTCCTTTCAAATCCAACCTCTCTTCTACACGTTTCAGTCATTTTTCAAACGCTTAAAATAATCACCTCTTGCCCAACTAGCAATGAGCCACCTTTCTTGCCATCAAGTTTACTTCCTCCCCAAACCCTTACTTTAGATGACTTCCCTACTTACTTAGGGGATGTGCTACCTTTACCTATGGAAACACCAGGCAGTGATTGTGTTTGAAGTCCTCCATCAAGGACTGGACCCATGCTAGAGCATGCAGAGAGGGTGGGCCAAAAAGTTTGTTCAGATTTTTCCATAACATCTTGAAAAACCCAAGCAAACATTTTGGCCAATCAGCATGGAGAAAGGATGCAAGAAATACAAAAGGGTTACTGTTACTCTGTTGTTCAACAGAGATGCCTCAAGGTTGCAAGCATGAGAGATAGTGGATACAAAGTGGATCAGACCTTGAGCCAATACAATTTTTTTTTTTGAGCCAATACATTGTAACCCTTTTCTTTGCCTATGACTATGCCCATGGATACCAGATCCTAGAGGTAAAACAGATGCAACTTATTTTAAGAAAATTAGGAAAATTTGAATCTATTTATTTATGGGGTGCCCATATGTGCAAACCACTAAACAAATATTTAATGAGCTCCTATTATCTTAAGGCACTTTGCCTGTTGTGGGGAATACAGAAGACAGGAAGTCCTTGCCCTCAGGGAACTTCCAACTCAGTGAGATGCAGTTAAACAACAAGAAACAGCAACACAACGTGATTAGTGAAGACGAAGGAACAGTACCACCTGCTCAGAACACCAAGGGTGCAGGAACCCAATCAGGATCCAGTCGGGATGGAGAACTAGGGGCACAGGAAAAGGGCCCACATAAAAGGCCAGGCGAGCACCAGAAGGCCTTAGAGTCCTCCTGGTGGAACAACCTAAGTGCAGAGATGGGAGTGATTAGGATGGGGTTGGCTTTCCAACCAGGGTTCTGAGCAGCCTGGTTCATCAGATCAGAAAACAGAAAGTTCCCCAAAGAGGGTATGAAGACTGGGAGTAGAAAAGGGGACCTGAGGGGCTTCCCTGCTGGCTCACTGACAATGAATCTGCCTGCCAATGCAGGAGACACTGGTTCAATCTCTGATCCAGGAATATCCCACATGACCTGGAGCAACTAAGCCCACGTGCCACAACTACTGAGCCTGTGCTCAAGAGCCTAGGAGCTGCAACAAGAGCAGCTATCAAAATGAGAAGCCCGTGCACCGCAACTAGAGCAGCCCTGCTCACCACAACTAGAGAAAAGTCCACACAGCAACAAAGACCCAGCACAGCCAAAAATAAAATAAATAAATAACATTTTAAGAAAGAAAAGAGGATCTGAGCTAATTAGCCACAGAACAATGGGTATATGTGGTGCGAGGTACTGCTGCCGGGGCCATGACCTGAACAGAGTCATAAATGAGTGGAGAAGAGGGCATCTTCCAGGCAAAGTAGAACAGAAATCTACAGATAGAAGACCAAGGGGAAAGGCTGTTCAGGGATTGCTTAGCTTCAGAGTCAAGTTAACTCCTAGCCTATTAAAATAACTGAGACATGTATATGCACCTCTAGAGAAATCTGATACATCAGACTGCATGGTAATGTGGAAACAGTCCTAAACTAGCAGTCAGGAGACCTTCCTGATCTTCCTTGAGCGTCTGTCAAATGAGGGTGCATAAGGTCAGTGTCCATAAATGAGAAGGTAAATCAACTTAGTCCTTCCCAGCCTGCATTCTTTCTCTCCTTAAAAAAAGAAAAAGAAAAGAAAACATAGTCTACATGTGTAGTGCTCACAGGCAAAACTACTGCTTGGCGAGACATTTGCTTCATATATATAGAGCGCCGAAGAATTGATGCTTTTGAACTGTGGTGTTGGAGGAGACTCCTCAGAGTCTCTTGGACTGCAAGGAGATCCAACCAGTCCATCCTAAAGGAGATCAATCCCAGGTGTTCTTTGGAAGGACTGATACTAAAGCTGAAACTCCAATACTTTGGCCACCTCATGTGAAGAGTTGACTCATTGGAAAAGACTCTGATGCTGGGAGGGATTGGGGCAGGAGGAGAATGGGACGACAGAGGATGAGATGGCTGGGTGGCATCACCGACTTGATGGACGTGAGTCTGGGTGAACTCCGGGAGCTGGTGATGGATGGGGAGGCCTGGCGTGCTGCAGTTCATGGGGTCGCAGAGTCGATCACGACTGAGTAACTGAACTGAACTGAACTGAGTCTGTGTGCTGAATCTAGGTGCGAACGGAAAGTGTGCTCCTCTCGTGGGGTCACAATCAAAAAGTCTGAAAAGCACAAGGCGTGTAAGGTTTCTTCACATCCTGAGATTGTCATTTAGCCTTTAAGTTCTAACCTATTTAACAGGCGAGTAAGTCAACCTTGATGTGAGTTCTGGCATAAAACTAAATAAATTCCGAGCAAAGGTGAGCTATGCGCTCAGCTTTGTGCTGTGTGTCTGTGTGTACTCAATTACTTCAGCTGTGTCTGATTCTTTGGGACCCTATGGACCATAGCCCACCAGGCTCCTCTGTCCATGGGATTCTCCAGGAAAGAACACTGGAGTAGGTTACCCTGCCTCCTCCAGCGACACAGGGATTGAACCTACATCTCTTATGTCTCCTGCACTGGCAGGTAGGTTCTTTACCACTACCACCAATCCATCACACAATTCAAAACTTAACCTTACCCAAAGCCATGCCCATAATTAAATTACATATGACACATGTCTCCGGTAAATTATTATGTCTCATGTATCTTGTAACACAGACACACCTGCATATTCAGGGCAAAGGATTTGCCTCATGTCTGAAAAAGCTTTCATTCTAAATCTAGACACTTACATATAGGAACAGTGTTCTACAGAAATTTCACCAAATAACCTACTCAAGGTGGGATTATGTTTCACTTTAAGAAGATCTAACGCCAACCCTTAATTTTAATACCTTGACCAACAGCAGCTATTAGCGATCAATCGTGTGTGACAAACATGTACGTGAAACTCTTTATTGAAACAGGTCACTGTTTAACTACTTGTAGATTCTGACTCGGGAGCTTCCCTGGAGGGAGGCTCAGCAGTAAAGAATCCACCTGCCAATGCAGGAGACAAAGATTTAATCCCTGGATTAGGCAGATCCTCTGGAGAAGAAAATGGCTACCCACTCACTCCAGTATTCTTGCCTGGAGACTCCCATAGACAGAGGTGCCTGGTGGGCTACAGTCCATGGGGGTCTCAAGGATTGTACAACCTCAGCCTAAACCACTTTCAAAAGCTTCATCCAAACGAAGTCCTTCAACACTTGCGGAGAAGAATGTGAATAAGCAACGTATGAAATCCTAAGTATTTCCCTGTTGGATAGGCCATTTTCCCAGAAAGGCGCAGAATAATTTATGAACATATTCATGAACAGGAATGAGGACAAAAATCACTAATGTTGGCAGTCTGCAAGTGCCAGGCAAACACACTGTAGATAAAGACTACACCTGTCAGCAGCTTAACAGTGCCAATTATACCTATTCTGGGGGCTCTTTCATCTGAAGCAATCCGATGTCAGAGAAGACATGACCTCAGGTGTTTTCACCACCCTGCTACTAGGTGGCTGGGGTGAAGTCACAGATATCCAGACTGCAGCACAAACAAGTGGACGTCACTTGCCCACTTACCCGACTTTTGGGCAACTAGAGACTAAAACTCAAGTTTGGTTTGCTGGTCTTACTGTGTCTAGCCCCAAAACCAAGCCCCCAGTTTGTGCCTTGCACATAAAAGACTCCCTCAGTAAACACTTCCTAGTCCTCCTGTGAATGCTAATTCAAGGTCAAGAGATTCCCCAAGCCCTTTAAGCACAAGATTCGAACTCCTCCTGGGGTGTTTTGTTTTGTTTTTTAACTAAGTTTCTGATAAAGATTTCAGGCTCACCACCACCAGCTAAACTTCCTGACCGCCTTGCCAGCTACTCAGCCCCAGAAGTCCAACTTCACACCACCCGACCTTCCAGCTCCCTCCAAGGCCGCCCAGACGTGGCCCCGCTGAGCACTTTACAACCGGAACGTATTTTGGAAGCCGTCCCGCCGCGCCCCCTGACTTTACAAGGAAGGAAACAAGAGGTTTGAGCTCATGCGCCTTGCCCAAGGTCACTTCACCCTGAGGCCCTCCAGCCTCTGGCAGCGGGCTCACACAAACTCAACGCGAACCAAGTTGTCTCTGCCCCGTATTTAAGCATGCCCACACTGCCACTTGTGGTGCCCAGAACCACAAAAGACCCAGCCGGGGAGATCGGGGGCACCCAGGCTGCCAAAGCAGGCAAACCCCTGCGAATCTGAACTCTCCAAGAACCAGAGGGCTGGCGGGGTTCTTGAAGGGGGTGAAAGAAAGCCAGGGATGAAAAAGAAAAGAGAAGCCACCACGGCCGGGGAGGGGTGTGTGTGTGCGTGGGGGGAAGGAAATCTCTGTTCGCCCACAGCCCCGAAGGAGGGTCCCTCTCCCCTCAGGCCGCCCCAGAGGCCTCCAGGGGATGCCAGCCCGGCCCCCTAGCAGCGGCCGGCCAGGCCTGGCGATCCTCGCCGGGCTCACCGGGTGCGCAGCGCCTGCCACGCGGCGTCGATGTCGGCGTAGAGGTTCTTCTCGGAGGGCTTGCCGGAGCTGACGCCGTAGCCGGAGTAGTCGTAGGAGAAGATGTTGCAGTTGATGCGCGAGCCCAGGCCGATGTAGAAGCTGCACATCTGGCCCAGGTCCACCGCGTTGCCGTGCGAGAAGAGCAGCGTGTAGCGGCTGGAGGGCGCGCAGCGCACGAACATGCAGCCTAGCCGGTTGTCCCGGGCGGTGCGCGAGAAGAAGACCTCGACGGCGTCCAGCTCGCGCTGCGAGTACTGCCAGTCGGCGCGCTCGCTCAGGTGCAGGCTGCACGCGCCGGGCCCCGCGCCCCCCTCCTCGGGCTGCTGCGGCGCCGGCTGGGCCGCGGCGGAGGCGGAGGAGGTGGAAGCGGCCGAGGCCGGAGCGGGCGCGCCGGGGCCGCGCTGCTCCGGCGCCAGCACCGTGTAGGTGGGCTCGGGCGGCAGGAAGGCCAGCTTGGCGGCGATGCGACTCGGGCAGGGCGGGCAGCAGAAGAGCCAGCACAGCTCGCCCAGCGAGAAGCCGTTCATCCTGGGGCCTGGCTCGGGCATCGGGGCGGCTGGAGCGCGCCGCCGC
The DNA here is from genome assembly GCA_006408695.1 of Aepyceros melampus. NCBI lineage: Eukaryota > Metazoa > Chordata > Mammalia > Artiodactyla > Bovidae > Aepyceros > Aepyceros melampus. The sequence goes on along the minus strand of SJXQ01007204.1, from coordinate 196,986 downwards.
CGCCGCCGCCGGCACGGCAGGCAGGCAGGCAGGCCGGCTGGGGAGCGAGGGCGGGCGGGCGCGCGGCGAGGAGCGGGCGAGCGGAGGGCGGCTGCGGCCCGCCCGCCCGGCGGCTGGAGGAGGGGG